>JAUZSU010120974.1:0-18313 GCA_034780255.1 Parotocinclus maculicauda
AGGTATAGTATGTTTTAACAAAGGGGGGCAATCACTTTTTCACACAGGGCCATGTAGGTTTGGATTTTTTTTCTCCCCTTATAATAAATACGATTTACAAATTGCATTTTGTGTTCACTTGTGTTGTTCCGAAACACTTAAGTGCGACAAACGTGCAAAAAATACAGGAAATGAGGAAGGGGGCAAACACTTTTTCACACCACTGTATATTCATATACTTCTTTATGTGTGTGCTTATTTATACTGTTTAATAGATCAGTAAATAGTATAGTATAGTATAGTATAGTATAGTATAGTATAGTATAGTATAGTATATCTGTCATCAGTGCAGTAATTGTAACTGAAAAAGTGGTTTGTTTTGTTCCTAGAGCTGTGTGTAATTATATTTTTATTATTTATTATTTATAAATATTTTATCTTATTAAATCTAACGCCTATAAACAAAACTTTGTAATAAATTCTCATTCTCATTTCCAGATCAGATCAGCTACATCGATAAGAAGCTTTATCCAAAGTAACCCTACTCATATTTGGCCTGTTTGTTTTGGCTTAATCTAATAAATATACTAATTAATATATACATTATTAATATACAGTATAATTAATAAAGGGATAGAGATAAATAGGACTCACCCTTGCATGCATTTGTAATATGAATATGAATAGAATAAATGTTTATTCATTCCACAAACACAGATAGAGCTTATTATTGTACATGTTACTCTTTTTTCGGGATATCCTGACCCAGTAAATAGCAATAAATAAATCTGCAGGGTGTTTTAAGGACAGCTGTGTACCTGTGGAGAATTAGAGGTTTGTGAGCTGCTAACCTTACATTGGATTAGAGAGCGTAAGCGTGAGGTTGCCAGTGTGTGGCCTTTTACACCTAGAGGGGTTTAGTAAGTTGTTAGAAGTGGACAGTCCAAGTAAAGAACTTGTAATGTTTACGTTATAGCTATTTTAGTATTTCTCTCTTTGCCTACTCTTACAAAAACAACCTGTAAAGCAAAAATAAACTTTTTATGTCCTTATCATCAGAACTAGAGGAGCTCGTTACCTTACTGTAATTGAGTCGTTTATTTTAGTGTGCATGCACTTTTAAAAGTTTTTGAAACCTGTACTATTGCATTTCTTTACGTACTTGATTATTTTACATCATGTACTTTACTGAGTAAAAAAAACCAACTGTAAACAAATAACGCAATAAAAAACAGACAAAAATCACCAAAAAATGGAAACGGGGCGAGTCAGATACGAGTGGGGCAGACCCAGACCAACCCCTGGTCATATTTAAAGGACCTCTTAACACAAATATATTTTTAATTAGATGATATAAAATAAAATGAAATAATATAAGACTTGAACTTGCTACAGCAGAACAAGAGCGAGAAAGAACGGAAATTATAAATACGGACATTTATATATTATAGTAAAAAGAGAATAATACAGATATAGTGCAGCAGTAAAGATAAAAGTATTTGTACGTTTTCAGAAAAAGAAGATATAAGAGATAAACAATTGTACAGTTGTGTGTGAGTGTGTGTTTGTGAGTGTGTGTGTTTGTGTGTGGGGGGGAGGGAG
Source organism: Parotocinclus maculicauda (assembly GCA_034780255.1). NCBI lineage: Eukaryota > Metazoa > Chordata > Actinopteri > Siluriformes > Loricariidae > Parotocinclus > Parotocinclus maculicauda. The sequence goes on from JAUZSU010120974.1 coordinate 1,582, forward strand.
TGACAAGGACTGACAGTAGAAAGGTGAATAAATACATCATAAAGTGATTAAATAGTACAAAATAAAAACAGATCTAAACTTTTTTTAGTAGGTCTACTTAAGATTTTACTGTAAACAAATAAAGCAATAATAAACAGACAAAAATCACCAAAAGAATTAAAGCGGGGCGAGTCAGATACAAACCCCTGGTCATATTTAAAGGACCACTTTACAAGCCATCCTTTAAAAACTGGTTTAATTTGGGATTTTATTGTATATTGCACTTTCATTTGTAAAGGAGTTTAACTTTCACTCTGAGTACTTTTCTTATATTGAAAACAATACAGAATATTTAAGGATTCTGGCCTCCTATAGAAACTTCAAAATGATATGTTATAATACACTTCAAATGATACTTTTCTAAACTAAAAATTGGGGCAATTTAAACCTAAATAGTGCTGTATTGGTAAATTTAGGGATTTTGGCCTCTTTTTGAAAGGTTACGTATATTTGGTGTATAGATGGGACAGAAATATTGACATTTTAAATCTTGATTTGTAGCCTGGGTGAGTCAAGTGTGCATAAAGTACGGAAAAAAGTAACTTCTGTTTAAACTATAATTAAAATAATCAAGTAAAACGATAGCCAAATAGAAACTTGTGGTAACAAAATAGAGAAGTAATAAATTATAAGTAGGTTAAGTTCACTGAAAAAAGTAGCAAGTGTACTAGCAGTATAAAGAAATGATTAAACTAGTACTAGTACTATTAAAATATACTGAGAGTAAAATTTCAAGTGTCCTGTCATAAACTTAAAAATACAGAACTATTGCACATATATATCAAATAAAAGAGTTTATTTCAGAGTTTATTTGCTGTCTAAACCAGTTCTGTACTCAAAGTTTCTAGTCTTACTACTCTTAAAATTATACTTTTATAAACTAAAAATTGGGGCAGCTTAGTTCAAAGTTGTGCTGAAATGGCACCACAACAAAAACACGACTAAAATGTATATAATTATACTTACTAATTAAAGTAAACTTGGGAAACTCGACATTGATATTGCAATACGAGTTAGTGTATAAATGATACGTGTTAATTGTTTAAAGGTTAATTATGTCGTTTGATATTAAGAATAAATGTAATTATTAATAAGATAATAAAAGATAAGATAAGACTTTTATAAATTAGAAATACGCACAATTATATAATAGCAAAATGAGAATAATACAGATATAGTGTAGCGGTAAAGATAAAAGTATTTGCACGTTTTCGGAAAAAGAAGATATTAGAGATAAAGAATAGTACAGTTGTGTGTGTGTGTGTGTGAGTGTGTGTTTGTGTGTGGGGGGGCAAGGACTGACAGTAAAAAGGTGAATAAATACATCATAAAGTGATTAAATAGTACAAAATAAAACAGATCTAAATTATTTTTAGTAGGTCTACTTAGGATTTTACTTTTATCAACACAAAATCGGGGCATTTATTATTTAGTGCTGGAATGGTACAACAACAAGGACACGACTAATTATTAATATTATTACACTTACTATATAAAGTACACTTGGGAAAGATTTATAGTTAACTTAACAATATAAACATGTGAAGTATACTTTTATGTAAGGGTCTTACATTCAACGTCATTTTACAGCTCATTATTAATCTTTCTTTATTATTATTATTATTATTATTATTATTATTATTATTATTATTATTATTATTATTATTAATTTAGTACTTAGCGGTCCTTTTCGTGCCTGTAGGTGTCTGATTTAATGCTTATCTTACCTTTAATGAGTCTGTTTGAGCGGAGCGACTATTCGACATCTCCCTCCTCTAATAAAACCCTTTGTGATTCTGATATAAAACGTTCTCTTTTTTAAACATATAAACATGTCTGTGGATTCTTTAAAGGTTTAATAATATGAGGAAATGAAGTGTTTATTAATAAGATAAGACTTAACAAATTTAACTTATATATATAGCAGAACAAGAGAAATAAAGAATAGGGAATTATATTAACACACTGTGTGCAGAGGCTAAAATAAACCTATTTATTCCTTTTTAAGAATTAATAAACGGAATCCCATTCCCATTTAGCGTTCGATAATGTTGGGCGGGACAATTGCACATTATAAAAACCATAAAACGTATTATTATATTTTAAATCTACAACATATCTATTCTCAGATCAGACCAGCTAGGATAATAAGGAGCTTTTGTCATTTTTCTAAAAGTGCCCATAATGTTTGTCTTTGTGTATAATTTGAAAAGTGTATAGTTAAGGATTCTGGCCTTCTACGTAAAGGTTAAGTTCACTAGGCTTATAGTTTGGGACAGAAATACTGATTTGAAAAGAAAACACCTGTGTTTGTGATCTTAATGGTGACTTATAGTGCTATAAGTTTAAAAATGATAAAGAAATACTAAGCTATAGTGAGTATTTTAAGTGTACTTTCAGAAGTTTACAAGTATTCTCGCAGTATATAAACGATTGAGTATAGTTCTATAGGTATAACTGTCCTGTCAACTTCAAAAGTGGGTCTAAAGTCCTGCATCGATCTGGTTAGTAGTAAAATATGCGATTAAAAAATGCATCGCCGGTTTTATATAGAGTTTTTGTAGGTCTATATTGTGTAGATGCACGAATGCACCTGTATTTCTGATTATATACATACAGTATGTACTTACATAGGTAAATAGTGTATATATTTCGATGTTATACGCTTATAAAGTGTGTATTCCTGTGCTACGCTGATTCTTTCATTTTGAACAGGCTGGCAAACAGCATAAAACATAACGATGGTTTGGTATTTCCATTATCACTGTGAAGTTTTAGATTTAGAATTAATGATCCCATTGATTTAAGGTGTTTTAAAGGGTTTGTTTTTAGATTATCTGGCACAAAAAAACCCTAAAACAAAAGCAAACCAAAGATGCAGGTGTGGTTTGTGGGCATTGTGACCAGAAGGAATAGATGCATTAAAAACAAAAGCTTCGTTTGCAGCGCGTTTGCTGTTCTATATAACTGTTCTAGTTTAACGATCTGTAGCAGCGTTACCTGAAATCAGCCATAAATGGGATCGATAACGTTTAGAAGTGATGTTACGCGCTCATCTCAAGGCCTTTCTACCTTTTCGGTGAGCGGAAGAGCCTTGGTGGGCTTCTCAGAAACTGGTGTAGCTTTCTCACGCAGTACAAAATAAGGAATGATTAAGCGAAGCACTTAAGCTTTTAAGATATGACTTGGATCAACTTTCCTGTCAAGCACCGAGTAAGATGTATTTAATCTCACCTGCAGAGGAAACCACTAAGGCCAGACACAACACGGCGCCCTTCTTAAACCCTGCCATCACATTCCACGGGGCTCCCCAAATCTAACTGGAAATCTCGTCTCCTTGGTGCTCAGCCTCACTGAGGTGTTGTGTAGCTCGCTCTCTCTCTTTCTTTCTCTCTCTCTCACGTTTCTGTGTCTCGAAGCCCCTTTGTTAACAGGAAATGGCCCCGAAGCTCAGATCTGCCTGGTGATCTGAATGCTCCACTCTGAGCTTCTGCTGTCCTGTCATCTCAACATCATCTCACCAGCACATCCTGTTTATTTATAGACCACTCGCATACAAAAAAAACACTCAGCGAGAGGCCCAGGGTCGTTTCTCGGGTTAAAGTGAAGCATCTTCAGACGTCTTTGGCTAAAGGAGGTTCTTTGAGCGAGATTAACGGACAAAACGGAAATGTTACCTACCAGGCATAGAGATAAAACACAAACAAGCGTATAAGCAAACAAACAAAAACTCCACATAAGTCAGATATGGGCTAAAAAGGGTCATTAAAACAAATCTAAGGCTATTATTGGGCTATAAGAATGAGTGCATTTATTCGAAATAGGTCGAGGTAACACTGGTTAAAACCTGAAGAACAATGAATGGAAGATGAACAAAAATAACGTAAATAGAAGAGGAAGAGAAGAAGAGAAAAGAAGAGAACAAGAGAAGAGAAGAAAAGAGACAAAAAGAGAAAAGAAGAGAAGAGAAGAGAATAAAGAAGAGAACAAGAGAAGAGAAGAGAACAAGAGAAGAGAAGAGAAGAGAAGAGAAGAAAAGAGAAGAGAAGAGAAGAAAAGAGAAGAAAAGAGAAGAGAAGAGAAGAGAAGAGAAGAGAAGAGATGAAAAGAGAAGAAAAGAGAAGAGAAGGAAATGGAAGGGAAGGGAAGGAAGTGAGAGAAAGTGAGAGGAAGTAAGAGGAAGTGAAAGGAAGTGGAAAGCTAATAAGAAGTAAGAAGTAAAAGAGGAGAGAAAAGGAAAGAAAGGTTGTTAAAAACCCAGTAAAATATAAACGTATGTACGAGGTAATAGGAAATAGGAAAAAAGATTGAATAAAGTAGAATAAGGAAGTAAAGAAGGGAGGAAAAGGAGAACAGGACAAAAAAGAAATAGTATAAATAAACCATAAAGGGTGTAAAAGAGTAAGAGGTAAAGAAAAAATAAACTCTAATCATGTAAGAAGTAAGAGGGAACGGAGTAAAGAAGTAAGAAAGGAAGGAAGTCTGGATATCAGGGGACAAAAGCTACCCCAGAAAACCCCAAACACAGCAGGTGAAACCTAAACGGGGCACTGCTGGATTCCCAAAGCTGGCAGGACGGGTGCTGTGGAAGAAATCACACACACACTGCGATCTTATTTATAGACTCACATCTCCAGTCCACTTCATCATCCCGTAAATCCTTACGTAGCGAGACAAGATTCTGCAAATCCTATCAGGCTGATTTATTTTACAGCAGCGACACCGAGGAGAAAAACGGGCACGGGCGCAGACGGGCGCATTCTTAAGGTTGGTCGTGCCGCGGCTGTGGTCGGGGAGACGGTGGAAATGGAGTGAGGAAAAAGAACCGTCACACGCACCGCCCATACTCAGACGGGTCTCCGTCACGTTTCCTCCTGGACTCGGCGACTTGTCCGGTCCCATTTGGGACACGCCAAGCCACAAAGCGAAGCTCCACCAAGATGATGCGGCGCCGAATTCGTTTCCAGCCACGACGCACACTCAGTTTCTCCACTGTTCATGCCGTAATGGCGAGACGGCACCTCCCGCGTGGGACGCGTCCCAACAGGAGCGACGGGCGGTCAGGAAGGCCCAGAGAGTGATGGGTAACACGGGGTTCGGGGTCTCAGCGCTGGCACCAGAACGAGCTTGTCTGAGATTTTTAAGAAAGGGTTTAAGATCAGAAGGAAAGCAGGGAACTGATCTGAGAGCAGATATTGGGATTAATAAATAAGTCAGGATCAAAAGCAGGGCTTAAATGTCACTGCAGAAGCCCAGCCCATTTGCTCTGAACCTTTACTGTCCGAAGACGCAACCAGGAAAGGATAGAAGGCCGGTAAATAAGTCAGAAGAAACTGGAAAAGGGGGAAGAAAGGATGCGGAAAAAAAAGGAAATATGATGTAAGAATGAAGTAAAAACTCAGTAGAAAAGGAGAAAGTGTGTAAGAGTTATGGAATGTAGAAGTGAGGAAAGAAGTTCTGCTCAATCCATACGTGGGACAGCCGGTGCCCACCCGACAACTCTGGGCGCAAGGGCAGGAACAGCCCTAGACGGGGCGCCAGACATGTGCACAGTCACACCCTAAGAGCCACTTTTAGAGACACCATTTAACCTAACATGCATGTCTTTGGGCTGTAGGAGGAAACCGGAGTACCCTGAGTAAACCCACGCAGACACTGGGAGGACGTACAGACTCCACACAGAAAGGACCCAGGCCGGCCCACCCTGGGGTCGAAATCGGGACCTACATGTTGGGAGGCAGCGGTGCCACCCCACCGTGCCACCGTGCCGCCCCAAAAAGTACATAAATAATAAATCATTAGGAGAAAAAAAAAAGAAAAGATTCAGGAAGGTAGGAAAGGAAAACAGGAGGAAGAGAAAAAGAGGGAGGAGAATAAAAATAAGAGGTAAGTGACGTATGAAAGGAAGGAAGGAAAGCCGGTGCCCACCCGACAACTCTGGGCGCAAGGGCAGAAACAACCCTAGATAGTGCACCAATGCATCTAACACTAAGAGCCACTTTTAGAGACACCACTTAACCTAACACGCATGGGAACGGGGAGGACATACAGACTCCACACAGAAAGGACCCAGGCCGGCCCACCCTGGGATCGAACCCGGGACCTTGGCGTTGTGAGGCGGCGGAAAGAAGAAGGTCTGTAACGTGAGAAGTACGAAATAAGGAAATAAGAGGTAGGTAAGTAGAGTATGTTTAAAAAAACGAGGAGGAAAGAGTACATCAGGAGCATAAAGTAAACAAGTAAGTAAGCGGAGGCTGGAAAAGATTAAACGTCGATGATGTAAGAGGGAAGAAGAGGGAGGGGAGAATTCTGAAGAACATAAATAAGAAGTTACGAAGAGGTCAGAGCAGGAAAAGAGTAAGAGATAAAAAAAGTATAGTAAAGGTACAGTAAGTATAGTAAATAAATACTGGCGGGAATAAAGGATGAAAGGAATAAGAGGAGGGAAGGAAGAACGACAAAGAAGAAGCAAAGAAGATTTAATAAATATGAAAGGGAAGAAGAAAAAGAAAGAAAGAAAGAAGATCATGCTTAACCTAAAGCTTTACGTGCAGCGAGGAACGAGATAATAAACGGTTAAAGAAGACGAGGAACAGATATAGAAACGTGAGAAGGTCCGATGATGATCTCCAGCATGGAGTGTTATATTTGAGACTGACCAAGCATGGCACACGTTCCACATGGATGCACTGGAACACTGACCAATCAGAGAAGAGAAGAGAAGAGAAGAGACGCTGCAGGGTTTTCCCTCTGGAAAGACTGACTCTGAGCAGGCTTGAATCATCAGTCATGAGCAAAGGGGACCAAAAAAGTCCAAGGACAGTCATTTGGGAACTAACCAAGAAGAACCGACCAAGGAGAGAGAGAGAGATGTTCAGAACGAGAGCTACAGCCGGAGCTTCTGAACGAACCAGGGAGGAGGTCTGAACGTTTGGGTGTACGTCGCTCGCGACTGACCTTTGCACGGCCCTCGGATGACTTCCAGCTGGGGGTCCCGGCACTTGGCGCGCTGGAACTCGCAGCGCGAGCTGAAGGTCCGTCCATCGGTGGCGCACAGGGGTTTGCGTGGAGCTCCCGAACAGTCCATGTTACACTCCTTATCCTGATCGACCCTCAGAAACTACAAAGAGAGAGAGAAACAACGAGAGGGTTCATTAGTTACCGTTAGTGCTTACAGTTCAGTTATTTTACCCTGGTCGACTGGGCACAGGGGCCTGGCACAGGGAGGGACTGGCACAGTGTAAGTCCATGGCAGGGTTCCATAAATGTACCATTAACTTTATTTTGTAAAAAAACCTCCACCAGGAGAGAATCTGGAAAGACCATACCACCCTGGATGGTACAGCGTGGGTACAGCGTGGGTACAGCGGGTCCCAGAAGCGCCACACCACATTGACTGTGTCTGAGGGAGGAAAGGGTGGTCCGGAAATCATCCCCAGGCACTGTAACAGCGACCCCTATCCTGCCCTGGAATGGCCTGGCATCCTGACCCCGCCGATGCTTTGAGAGCATGCCGAAAATCACACGTTGGCATGTGCAAATGGGCATGGGCGTTGGCACCGTGTCAGACCGTGTAAAGTTTTCCTAAGAGCCGAGGTTTGATTTGACGTTTCTTATTGGAAACAGATAAACACGAAACGCTCGTTTTCTTCTTTCTTTTTTTTTTTGCCGCTTCCCACAAACTCGGTCGAAATGCGTCGCTCGTCTGTTGTGGGTTCGGCCGTGGCTCTGTTTGACAATCTCACACTTGCTGGTGGAAACTCTGTCTCTTCTCCTCGAGATAAATTCAGCCTCACGCCCGAGCCTCTGAGGATAAAACAATCGGCCTGGCACGGTATCTAAAAAACGTTTCGAAAGCCTTTTTTTCGAAACAAACGGAGCACAGAGCCGTACTGCGGCAGTAAATAAGGCCAGCCGCCCCACTTTTTTTCGCGGTGCCTCTCTTGTGTGCGTCGTCAACGCTGCGCCGGATCGTTCGGGCCAAATTGCTTGCAGGCGCTGCACGTTTTAGCACGACTCTCCTGATCGGACGTTCGTCGGGACCGGGCACGCCAACCCTGGAAACGAGCGCGAAAAAGAGGGCCAGGTGGACCGGATGGAATGGAGATCGAGTTTGAGAGCTCGAGGCACGGTTAATACCTCCAGGTGCACCAGCAGGTGTTTACTGCTCACTCCTAAAAACCCATACAGTTTTTGATCTCAGCGTGTACCGGGCATGGGTTCCTATGTGCCAGCGCTCCAGGGGGTACCGGGTTCGGGGCCCGTGGTTGTTTTATGACTCCAGCTCCCTCTCAGAACCCGTAAACCTGCCAGTAGGTGTACTGGCTTCTCTGGAGTTTCATCCTATGGAAGCTGAAACGAACAACAGGGACGCCCAAAGGTTCACCCCCTCTGCCCTTTATCCAGCGCCACGCCGTTCTAATTCAGACACCAGGGGGCACTGTGCCGGCTTAACTCCTCGCCCAGCGCAGCGCGAAGCGTTTCAAGAGCGGGCATGCAGTCGTATCAACAGGTGTGGGTTGTTTCCTTCATAAACGACCCGCCCGTCACGACTAATCCTCACCACGGAGTTTCGGAGAGGAACAAAAGCCGGAGGGCCACGCCCCGCTCGTAAATCAGAGCGGGAGGAAACAGACACTTTGTGCCCTAAATCATGGCTCTATGGGAAATTAGCTCTCAGTGACAGCTTACAAATGGGTTTTTAACTTGCCTCTGACTGTGTGTGTGTGTGTGTGTGTGTGTGTGTGTGTGTGTGTTTGAAGAGCTTTGCACCTGGTAGGGGTGACTCAGAGGGTTTAGGTAAAAGATGCCCCGAGGCTGAAGGCGGCAGCTCTACTATTATTTTCAAACATCAATCTTATTAGGATTTATGTAAGAAATACCTGTGTGTGTGTGTGTGTGTGTGTGTGTGTGTGCACGTGAAATAGAGTGTGTCTGTTCCTCAGGGAGCTCAGGACGTGCTCACAACAAGAGCAAACTCCTAAGAAACACAGGAACACGAGGACTTTTGGAACTCGAGATAAAACTCTAAATATCAGAAGGTGGAAGAACTCCGGAGAGACGGAACATCAAACACGGGCATCCTAGCCGTGACCTAGCCTGGACGTAACCCCAGCAGACAGAAGGCATAAAGCAGAGCGACAGCCCTCACCTCACCAGAGGCGGGGTACGAACCGGCGAGAACCAACTGAGCTGAGCTGACCAAATAAAATCTGTCGGTTCAGATTGTGCATCCCTTTGCACCAGGGGTTTCCCCCGTCCAAGCTTCTCGAGTCCACTGAGCCACGCCTTTTTTAGGAAACGTGTCCCGCGCTGAGCTCCAGGATCCCACGTTCGATCCTCTCTCGGACGGCTGTGTGTCGAGGCGTCCAAACTTTCGTACAAATGAAAGAAGCCCAAGAAGCAGCTCGTCTACTTTCATCGTTCGCCTAACAGAAAATTGGTCTCACTCTCTCGCTCTTTATCGTCCACAAAAACCCTTTCTTTCTCCTCTCTCACGGACCCAGTGCTTTGTGCGAGAGTTTTTTCTGCCTCATCCGATTATAACCCGGTCCAGAACCGAACAATACTCCTTCTCAATTTCATTACCAGCGAGTTTTAACTCGTGCATTGAAAAGCGTTTTCTTTTCCTCGAGTGCCGTTTGGAGTGACAGTGTCCCACTGTCCGGGGTCACCGAGTCCCCCGACCCTCCTCCCTTCTCTCTGCAGCTGTGCCCTCGTGCCCTGTTCACTCCGTCTTTCGCCCCTCTGCTGTCAGATGCCTCGGCGGGAGGCCGGGAAGAGCTGTCAGGGACCGGCTTGTGTTTGAGCTCGAGGGGCAAGGTCTTTTACGAAGTGCAACTGTTTCTCACATGTAGCATTTAGAAAACATTTTAAACACCTCATCACTTAAGCGTGAGGACCCCCGTGAGGGCGTCTGGGGCGCCGACTAATACGCTTTGAGTCTTGGAGATGAAATGGCCACAGCGCCCCATGCCCAGCCCTGCGATGGACTGGCATCCCATCCCAGTATACCCAAGTCTGGGTTGGACCCAGCTATTTGAATCGGCACCATATCGTACGTGGTATATCCGAAATAAATACTGAAAAACGTTCTATCTAAGCAAACACTGTGGTTCGGTTCCCGCCTCGGGCAAGGTGATGAGTTTTTTCATGTTTATAGCCAATAAAAAGCTTATTAAATGTCTTTAAAAGTCATTTTTTTAGCCATTTATTCCCTGTAATGTTTGGTTTTTTAGGATATTTCACACCGGAGGTTCTTAGAACTGAGTGACCCAAGTATGGTCCGAATGTAGTTCTGGGAGGAGATGGTTCCTCCCAAATTAGTCCCAAATTTGTCCCGAATTAGTCCCAAATTAATTAATTAGATCACCGACTTTATAGCGCATTTTTACAATGCAGCACAAATTTACAGTAGCAAGGAAAATCCCTAAACCTTATAGGGACCGGGGTCAAAAAGGGACCCAAAATTTGGGGTGACTTAGATGATAGATTTAAGGTGATGACTGCCTCTCGGATCGAGTTTTCTGTGTTTATAGCCAAAAAAAGCTTATTAAATGTCTTTAAAAGTCATTTTTTTTGCCATTTATTTCCTGCAATGTTTGTTTTTTTAGGATATTTCACACCGGAGGTTCTTAGAACTGTGTCCCCCTCGTCACCACACAAACTGAGGATGATTGTAGGTCTTGGGACGCCATGTGTCCGGATTTTTTAGCTCCTTCTTCAAGATAAGGTGGTTTTCTTAGAGTATAGGAACTCTGAGTGACCCAAGTATGGTCCGAATGTAGTTCTGGGAGAAGATGGTTCCTCCCAAATTAGTCCCAAATTAGTCCCAAATTAATTAATTAGATCACCGACTTTATAGTGCATTTTTACAATGCAGTGCAAATTTACAGCGGCAAGGAAAATCCCTAAACCTTATAGGGACCGGGGTCTCGTTTTTCCGTGTTTATAGCCAAAAAAGCTTATTAAATGTCTTTAAAAGTCATTTTTTAGCCATTTATTCCCTGTAATGTTTGGTTCTATAGGATATTTCACACCGGAGGTTCTTAGAACTGTGTCCCCCCCATTTAGGATGGCTTTTAAATAATAGATTTAAAAAGTAGGAATGAAACTCTTAAGAGTCATCGGTTTGTAGTGATAGTTCAAAAACAGGCGCTAAATAAATCCGAAGATTAATAAAATAAAAAGCTATAATATAACCATGTGAGGGAGAATAAAAGAGAAAACAGAAAGCTACAAAACAAAAACAGAAAGAGGCCTTTTAACAATTCGAACTCTATTTCACGTCTTTTATTCTCGCCGTTACGCAGCCTGTATAAATAAACGTGCCTCGTCTTGCCCTCATGAATGGGCAATAAAAGCCTAATAAAGGACCGCCGAGGATCAGCGGCCGACGGCGGGAACATCAGCCAAAACACCGACTGTTTTATTCTCCAACAGCCGAATAATAAAACCCACCGACTTGGACGACGGGCTGAAAATCCTCAATGGAGAGCCTAAAGAGGGCGTTTAGGTCCGACCCGGGACTGAGATGTGAAGCATTGAGGATCACGACGGGACCCTGGAGCCACCCAGCACGGCTGTCAAGAGCTGTCACTTTGCTGCTTTCACAGCTGGTCTCATCTGTCCCGAATGAAGAATAGGGGCAACGGAACGACCGCTGCTACCACCCAGCGCGGACAGGCCGGCTATCGCGGCGAGCACGCCCGCGGACGAAGGGAATGGCAACCAGATGGCACGGAACCGGTCCGAAACTGGGAGATAATACAATGCAGATCGTTTGTGGTCGCCTCTGAAAGGCCCGAGCTGGGCTTTAGACAAACACGCTGCATTCAGCGAGAACAAGAGCGCAGGAAGAGCCCATGAATGGTCCATTGAAGTGAAAGGTTCACTCCAGTCCACATGTGGCTCGTACTCATCAAACAGGACCGTCTCAATAGGCGTGACTAGGTCTTCCTGCCTGAGTGTGGGTGAACCCGTCCTGATGGATGTTTTTAGGAAACGAGAATAAACAAGCTCTGCCATGATATCCTGCCCCGAACGGGGCGAGCGCCGGGCATGTATAGATCACCGGCGACAAGTTTGCCTTGCCTTGTTTTTTTTCTCTTTTTTCCCCCCATGATTTACGGCTTCACTTGACGGCTCGTACGGGTAAGGAATCAGAACTGGAATTTCGTTTCCCTCGATCCCTGTGGCTTTCCAGGTCTCTCTGTCGTTGCTCTGCATTTTTCTGTCCTTCCTAATCGGTTCCACAGATATCCCAAAAAACCAGCGAAGGAAGTGTGGGAGAGAGCGAGGCCGCGGGCGAGACTTTTCGCCGTATTTCTTTCTCAAGGACCCACCAGCACTGAAAACCCCAAATCCTATTACCCCCCTCCGGGCGGCCATGCATTGTGGACCTGAAAAGCTGCGTTGTGCAAGCCAAGCTCCAGCAGAGAGCACACAGAGAACAAGAGGCCGCGGGAAGCCCTCCCCTTTTGCCCCAGAGGGGCCCGATTCTTCCCCTAACGCCCCAGCTGTGAGAGGTCAATGGGGTCCGCTGGCGAAAAGCGAGAGAGCCTGTACGGACGTGTGAAACGCTCCCGCCGGGGGGCTTCCTGGGACCGGGACTGGCTGGGAAATCATTAGTGTCCAGCCTGGTGGAAAGGGAAGAGAGTGACAGCTAACCAGGCGATGGAGTCAATCAAAAGAAAGAAGGCGTTTAATTGGTGTGAAAAGATGGAAAGGACAAACGAGGAGTACCAAAAGGTTAGACGTACGAAAATCGAGCTCCGGGAACAAATCGTTTGAAAGTCTAAGACCCTGAAAGTCCCCGGGGAGGCGGAAACTCACTGTGGAACCAGAAAGGCGCACTCAAACCTCACCTGACCTCACCAGAGACGGGGTACGAACCTCGGCGACGGAAACAGCGCTGTACCGCAGTGCCAGTCTGGCTCGTATCCCGTCTCTGGTGAGCTGAGGTTTGAGGTTCCACGGATCCCCGTATGTCCTAGTGCTCTTCTTGCTTGAGCTGGGTCTGTAGCGTGCCAAGGCACGGGCGTGTGCCACTTTGGCACATGCCAAATTTCATTTTGTAAATAAGGAACGCTTCACGCATCAGTTCATGCATTTATTCACTTTATTATCTGCTTAATCCAGGGCAGGGTCACTGGCAACTCAGTTGGCGGGGCAGGAACAACCCTATACAGGGCGCCATCCATACCAGAACACTAAGGGCACTTTCGAAACACCAATTAACCAATTAACACAAGTCTTTTGAAAGTGGGAGTAAACCCACGTGGGTTTATGAGTATTATCGGATTCTCGTCTTCCGTGAAACGGAATACCCGTGACTCCAGGAGAACTTAAAAAACACATCAGACATGCAATCCAACCCACAAAGCACATCTCACCAGAGGTGGGGTACAAACCAGACTAACTAATTCAGTAGAAAGCTGGTTCCAAAAGCAGGTTGTTTCGTACCCCGGTTCGTAACCCGCCCCTGGTGAGGTGTTAAGTGTCTCTGGATTTTGCCCATCAGGCAAGATTCCCAGTCCGAGCATCGTCAACCAGTCCGAACATTTCCTCCGGAGATCAATAAAAAGAAAAATCTATATAGTTACAAAACCGGATGAAATATAGAAGCAAGGTCGCATAATAAACCGTTTTATGGATCAGGATTCAGGAGTTCAGTTACACAGTTACAGTTTTCACCCCTAAAGTGAAAAACAAACGTGCTTGAGGCCTGGTTCAATCCCAGCCTCGTGATTAAAACAATACCATGTACGGTCGTCTAACCATAACACGATCCATCAGCGGCTTTTTAAGCCAGAATAACACTGATACATCTGTCTTCTAGTTCGAGACTTATAGAGCCGTTCGTCTTCCCAGCGCTCCAGAATATTAGCAAAATGTGGAAATGTGGTGAAAACACACTTTTTGGACTAGAAGGCCAGTCTCTGCAAAAACAATCCTGCCAGCGACCGGGGCACGGTCCAGGGTTTCTACAATAAACGCTTTAATTCTTACAGGCTTTATCGACTCACGTTTTGGTTTGGGTTTTTTATTTTATATGATGCAAGGACAGCCAGCTTTTACCCGACAACAGAATTTGCTCCTTTTTGCTTCTTCGTTTGTGATTTTCCATCATATTTAAGTCTTTAAGTATGTTTATTTTTTAATAATTAAATATTATTATTATTATTATAAATATATATAATAAATTATACATTTTATTATATTATTATTTTAATTGATACATTACATTTTATATTTAAAATTAATTTAATATTATTATTTAAAGCAGCACCTCATTTTAAAATATAAATACCAATATGTTTGTATTTGTTTTTATTATTTTAAAGCAATTTATCTATAACATATTGTTCTGGCGTTTAGTTTTTGTTCGACTTTAAATATTTTTAAATGATATTCATTGCATATTTACATACATTTTGTAAGGTAATTTTACAAACAATATTTATATTTTTTATATATGTTTAGGATATTTATACATTGTTTATATAAAAATATAAACAATATTTGATCAATACAAAGGTTTCTTTATTCTATTTAAATAATTATTTTTATAAAAATCGCCGTAATAATGAATAATATAATGAAATATATTATTATATAATACATAATTATAATATATATTTTAAATTAATCTTTTTTTTTACATTTCAGGGTTTTATTACTAATACCATATTTATTTTATATGAACATATTCACTATTAATTTTACATTTTATGTTTTTTACCGGATTAAATAATCATTTTAGATTTTTTTTATTTTTCAATCAATATAAAGAATAAGTAAGAATATATTTTTTATAACATCTAAAACATATGACACATTAATATAGCAATAATAGTAATACATTTCTATAATATACATTTCAGTTGTTCTTATATTTTTTATTTAAATAAATAAATAAATAAAATAAGTAACACGGGAGATTGCTAAAGATAGCGTAGTGTGTGTGTGTGCGCGTGTGTGTGTGTGTGTGTGTGTGTGTGTGTGTGTGTGTGTGTGATAGAGAAGGACTGTGTAAGAATGCAGATGTGTGATCGCCGGACGCTGCGCCTCCTCCCACATTCCTGGTGGTTGAGGGAGATTAACTCTCCTCTTCTGTTTGTTACCGTTCAGGTTGGAGGGCCTGTCGAATAATGAGAGGGGGGCAGCGGGGGCCGATCCACGTTCTCTATCGCGGTGCTCGGGGTGACCCCGGTCCCGCATTCCTCGGAAAACGTGCAGGCAGGCTTTTTCCATTCGGTGCTGGTTTTTAAATTCTGTGGTCGTGTCATATTTATGCAATGAACGCGTCTAATGTAATATAAGTGCACGCCCGGGGGCACGGTGGCACGGCGGTTGGCTCCGGGACTCTGTCTGCGTGGGTCCCCCCCCAAGGCATGCCTGACGTCAACTGGCATCTCTAAAGTGGCCACGCGACCCTAATTTGGCTCCAGTCCATTTGTTTCCAGCCAGCTTCCCAGAAAACGAGGTGGGGTTCGGCAGGCTTTGGTCAGGACTTGAACCCAGGACACAATAACGGTGGGATTATGTTATATTTTGTACATTTAGCTAATGAAATAGCAGACTGGGGTCAAATGGGAGAATTGGATGGGGGAACTTGAACCTCCCAGTACTCGTGTTCCAAAGTTCTCAGAAGAACGTCTTATATCAGATCGATCTTTGAACTCCCACTGGTCGGCCAGCTTTATCTAACCGTGGGCACGCTGCCCATCTGACTGCCAAGGGAGGGCACATAACAGGCGTCATCAACCAAATGGGCACATTCTTATATCCCAAACAGCTCCAGTTTTAGAAACAGCTGGAAATCAGAGGTTCGTTTGAACTTGGAATTGCCCAAAAGTTTAAGGGTAAAGGCCCCAGCATGGTCGACGCTCCACTGTTGGGCCCTTGGGCAAGGCTCGGACCCCTTGGTTGTAGATTGTGAGATAGGATAAGGTCCGGACCAGGGACCGTAGATCGCTCGGTGTGAACGAAACAACATAAAAAGCCTTCACACACAAGTTTTCACGCCTTCTGCCAAGAGCTAAATCAGATAAATGCTAAGTCAACATGCACCTTAGTGCTTACTTGACATCCGTCCATGTGATTAGCATCTACGTCTTCGTTTACGTCCCCCAAAAAAGTCAGCCTTTTGACTAGCGTTTGGACAGGCCGGGGCGAGCCGGCTGATGTTTCGCTCGCTCGGCTGTCACCCGGCCAGTCCGTAAGAGGATCTGGCCCGCTAAACAGGGGACTTAAGAAACCAATTCGGCTTTATTACTGTGAAATTGAGTTTCCCTGGCACGCACCGTGACCACTCTCACCCCACCAAACATGCGCAGAGGAGCCCTGGAGACCATGTCGCTAAAGACCGGCGATTCATGGGTGCCCTGCATAGCTGGCGCATGCCAGAGGGGGAACATTGGCAGCCTCTGTATCTCTGGCCATGGTGCTAACAAGCCACATCAGCGCCCGTCAGAGACACGGCCAGGACCTGCCCAGTGCCCAATCTCTTAACACAGCACAAACCGCAGGAGTGCGGCGATCGGCCCAAGCAAACAAGTCAGCTGCTAATGGAAAACATCGTAATGTGGCTGACGATCCCTCGAGAATCACCCCGTACACAAGGCATCTGCACAAGGGCAGGCAACGCAGCTGTCTTATGCGCCGTCTGCACAGAAAGCGGTTTAAACAC
>JAUZSU010120985.1:0-18313 GCA_034780255.1 Parotocinclus maculicauda
AGATAGATAGATAGATAGATAGATAGATAGATAGATAGATAGATAGATAGATAGATAGATAGATACATACATACATAGATAGATAGATAGATCAAATAAAACATAAAAGTTTGTGCCTGAAGGAATATCCTAATGAAATCATTAAAAGTAATAAACAAAATTACTTATGAGGGCAAAATATCATTTTCTCTAGGTAATTTGCTCCACAGTAATAAACTTATAACTGCCTTCTTTTCAAAGGTGTCTTATAAGCTAACCCGGCAGAGGATAATTTAATTGCCGGAAATTCAATAAAACATATTGCAATGTATTATTACGCGATAATAAAGGAATCATTGCAGATTAATTTAGCACAAAGCTAAATTAGCTCTACTGACTGGACTCCTGGACTATAAATGTCTGCTTTTAAATATCAAACACAATTCCATTAAGGCAATATCTTACCATCGAGTGGTAACATCATTTATCCGTTATTGCTGCAGTGGAAGTGGAAACGGGACAGAGAGGGAAAATGATTTAAATGAAGGATCATTTTCTTTCATTTTATTGAATGTCCTTAGGTTGGATTTTTTTCCTTGTGTACTCGCATAATCATTAGTTCTATTGTATTGTGCATGTATCTCTGTGTGCGTTTGTGAATGGCCTAGATCAGTGTAAGGTAGCTAATGTTATTTCAGAGTATATGATTTTTTTTCCAGTTCTATCCAATTATACCCAATCTATCCAATTCCTAATGGTTAACCCCATTTACACTCTTGCTCTTAACATAAAAACAGACACAAATGGACTCCAGGAGCCTCCAGAATCATGGGGCAGGCCCCACATGATAGCCTCAACAATTAAATTTATTTCATTAAATTTTGAAACTGACTGTGGAGATCTACTCTCATTTGTCATTGGTTATATGGATGGTTGGATGGTGGTAAAGCTGACTCATAGTTGGCTTCCCAGTTCATTCCCAAGGTGGTGGATGATTTTGTAGTCAATTATCGTTGCAGGCTGGTCAAATAATTTTACCCTAAATTTAGAAAACATTCTTTATGGACTATTTTGTTAATTGTCCATTGTCATGGTAAAAATAACCACACATTTAAATTACCACAAATTCTACCCAAATGGTAGCTCTGTTGCCTCAGAGTCAGCTGTAAAACAATTGCAATTTTCATTGTCAACTTCTAAAAGTGTGGGTACAAATCCTAGGGATTTGCAATGGAAAGATTTGGAAATACAGTTATGGGACAACGGGGTACCTCTGCCTCAGTACATTACAGGTAAAGCTCATGAACCTGGCAATGCTGACGTCTGCAGAAGTATAATAGAATTCTTGGTTTTCGCATTGTTTATTATAAAAACCTTACAGTTTGTACTAAATTATCCAATGTATTACCCTGTCCGATCCCAAATTAAAGCCTTAACCAGTCAAAATGCTCCATTCATATTATATTTTAGAACAAGAGGAGCAAATATCTGTCCATCAAACAAGGAAGAAAGGAAGAATGTCAGGAAGAAAACTAAGGGAGTAGTAAAGAGTGAAATAAAATTTAATAAATAAATAAATAGTATACACATTTGTGCTTTGATCTACAAATAAATGCAAAGTTGCAAAACGCATTAGTGTCGACTTTTTGTTTGTTCCATTGTAGTTTATTTCACGCAATGCATTAATCATAATAATACTTCCGAAAAAACAAAAGTACTAATACAGTAGGAACACTTCTTGTGTAGCCGTGTAAAGATTTCATTACGGGAAAATAAAAATAACCAGGAAGCCCCAGGGCTTAAGGCTTTGATACAGTTTTTCTGGGAAGCATATCTCTCTCCCTATAAACTATTACAAGTGAGATATTCTGATACAAAGCAACCAGGAACTATGCAGCCAATTAGTCCTTTACTTTAGTATGCAGATTTGAGTGTGAGTGGTGTGATAAAGCTTCACCCTCCCTAACAAAACAAAACAAAATGTACAAACAAAACAATGAAAACCGATTGCAAAGCGGTTAATGAACACAACAATAAGGATTACCAGGATTGGAGACTTCTTATTTTTAATAGAAAAAAGGACTTCTTTTTTACAAGCTTTTTAAAAATATTTATTCTATTTACATACATGTTCTTAAAAAAGTTTAGGAACCTTTATTTTTACCTTTTTAATTAATTAATTGAAACTATATATGTCCTAAAATCTTTATTATTTGTTATTTACAGGTAGAAACAAGGCTACTTTTTAAATACAATATTTGTAAATGGCACACATGATTAAAGTAAAGGTATAATGACAAAAGTATATGTTTTATTGACTTATACAATATTACATAAGCAACTAAGTATATAATGTTTATTTTGTTTTTTACCCTCCATAACTGTCCATACTCCTTGATCATCTATAGTCTTTATTGTCTTTAAGTGGTTGTTGCAAAGCTTTGAGGTGTGTTTTGGGGTATTATTGAGATTGGAGAAAGTTAAAGTGGTTATTTATAATAATAATAATAATAATAATAATAATAATAATAATAATAATAATAATAATAATAATTCACACTTATATTACCTTTCATAATACCCAAGGACACTTTGGGGTTAAGCACACAGTCCAATGGAGCTCCAGTGCTGAGGGTCATGCTTAGTAGGTACTTCTGCTTGTGCTTGAATGTATAATGTTATACTGTATATTAAGGAAAATGATTACATGTTGCATATATGTAAGAGGAAACCTTTATTTTGAACATCTGGTAAGATCCACTTTTTCTGCAATAGCTTGAAAAGCATTTTAACTATGGGATGTTGATGGATTTCCTGATATGAACTGAATCTCAACATTTATACTGGATTATGGTCAGGATGTTGATGTAGTCATTCTAAAGCATTACATTAATTCTTCCTTTTTTAATTTTTAATTTTAATTTTAAACATGTGTAATTAGACTCACTGTCTAGCTGCTGATTCAGTTTATGAATCGACAGCTTTACTTGCATTTTTCTTTAGAATTTGCTTGTATAATGTATAATTCAATGTTCCATCAAAGATGGCAAGCCACCATGAGCCAGATGCAGCAAAATGCCATGGTACACAGATGCGATAAAGTTCCGGCATTTAGTGTTTCTCTTTCTACAGATGTAACATTTATCATTCAAATAATAAAAAAAACAGTTATATTTTGGTCTCATCCATCAGAAATATGTTTCTACACTTTATTTTTGGTTCTTATGCCACATGATGGGCAGCAGTGTTCTTTTTGGAGACTGCTTTCTCCTTTAACTTTGCTATGTACGCCAATGTTCAGTGTCCTCTTGATGGTAAGCTTATGACCATTAATATTTGCCAACATGAGATAGGCCTTTAGATTCTAATAGGTTTCTCTGAGTTTGTTTGTGACCTCTTTTGAACTGTATATTGTCAAATCTATAGAAATTGTTTTGTAACACTTTGTAGTTTGATGAGCATATATTTCCTTAGCTCCTTAAACATCTTATTTGTGCCATGATACATTTGCACAAATGTTTTGTTAAGTTTGGTCTTTAATGGATCCTTATTCTCCAAATACAATACCCCAGAGACACACGTACTTCTACATGTCTTTTGCTTCTGAACCCACTGAAGTTAATTTCAAACAGTGACTTTCATTATCTATTTTAAATCTTGAAAACAAGCAGTATTTTTGGTCTCATTTGTTTGTGCCTTCTCTTTATATATTTTAGGACACATTTTTAGGGCATACAAACTTTCAAAGCACAACCATATATCAAGGATTTAAGCTATCAAAAATGCATGGCATACTGTATGTGCTGTTAATAATGAATAATATTTGGTTAGTTTTACAGAAAATGACAAAAGGTACTGGTTGAGCTGAAAACCACACCAATCATTTAAAAATACAATTCTTAAAAAGCTTTTCTTGGTGAAGTGATGCAATTGCAAAGGAATTCTCTGCACATCCCATTACAGCCTGTCTGGAGGCCTAGCCTGTCCATTGTCACGGTGAGCCGGGTCTCAAACATATCTAATTATTTACCAAAGGTCAAGAAGCAAGTGCCCTCAACAAATCCAAGAACAGGACCCGCTCCTATTAATCTCCATTCTGTGGATGATAGATATGTGATGGGGAAAGGGCCACTCGTGCCCATTCCTGATTTACAGAGTCGCATCAATCTTGTCACCCACTCTCCAAACAATAACTGTCAGGGTGGAGGGCAGGGGGAGGGTAAAGTAGGAAATGTTGCAGTCCTACTACTGTATACGTGAACTGATCTGTAATGTTGCCTCTCCTAATTTCTCCATGATGGAATTGGAGGGGACATTTTTCCACCAGAACTATCCATCTCACCAGAGTCAGAGAGGGCTTGGCCTGTGCTGACAGAAATGGGCCGAGATGGGGGCGGGCGTGAATTGAATTGGCCACGTTTAGCCAGGGTCTGCTTCCACTCATCAGTCAAGCGCAGGGAATAAAACGAGGAAAGTGGTAAGGTAATGATACATTTGTTCAGGGTATTGACTGCAGCAAAAGATATTTGATGCATTTGTCAGCACTTTCAAGGAAATGACGAACAGGAAGCTTTAAACATTGTTATGTTTACAGACATCTGAATAGGATGGCACTTATTTTATTAGGTGGCATTTACAGGATTCAAAACATGTTTGGCTCATAGCACATGCCAGTGGAAGCTGTGTACATAATAGAGGACATACAAATGTATTTCCTTCCTCCGTGTGTTGAAAGAGAAGGAGATGAATTGTTTTTGTGCAGTTGGAACATTTATTCCTAAGTCGTAAAATAGTTGAATCCGGTCTTTATGTTTCTGAAAGGTCTTTCTTTGAAGGTCACTGACAGGCATTTCCACCCATATATTCCTTTGGTCCAGGGTTATTGATATTTAGTACAGGTTTCTTGGCATGAATAGAGAACCTCCCTTCATCCTTTTTTACTCTGCGTTTTTGCAATGACCTTGCTCTATTTAGACGTTATGGAGAAAGTTCACAGTTGTTCTGGCTAGCAGAAGAAAATGTAGATCTACGTTCTTCCAAGCTGTTAGATGGATAAAGTTATTGGACAAAACAACCATGTTACTTTGCAAGGTTATTTTAATAAAAAGAAGTTGCACTTTCTTAGGGAGAAATTCATCTACAAGTCATCTCTCATTTCGTTCTTTCTTAGCTCAGTGACGCTGTTTTCTCTGAGGAGAAGATTCACAAAGATAGAGGTACCATCACTCCAAATTATTCCCTGCTTACATTTTCATGGCATCAATTTTGCATCTGATTTCACATTTTCATGTCTATTAAGCAAAAACAAAAACGCAAGTGGCAGTCCAATGTTTTCAGGTCTACATTTGATTAATCTAACTGCAATTTCAGATAAACTGTTGTATTTACATTATACTGATTTAAGAGGTTCATACGACTTATGAAAAGTTCATATGTAGTTTATGGGTGTAATTATGGGGCACCCCTGATCCCCACATACCCAGCCCCTAACCCAAGGAGAACTATGATGCATACTACGATTGTTTGACCCCTGGGAACGCTGAGAGGTACTCTGGCAAATATATATGGAGACAAAAATCTGTACTGCATGCAACAACCTCAACTTTTGACCGAGAATGTGAACTGTTAATGACAGCTGGTGCAATTGCGAAAGAGCAAATTCGATACTGTTAAGTATGAGCAAAATAATATGAATTGCTTTAACTGGTGTGATTAACACTATTGTATATTTTATTCATTTTAAAATGATTAAATACCAGTAATTAATGTGAAATAAAGGTGAAATAAAGTCTTTATTACAATATATTTAGATATATTTAACTCCTGTTGGGTCAACTCCCATTGTCCTATCCTTGGTACGGCCCGCAGACTGTTTCAGAGCATTCTGAGAATCCGACCTTTAATGATTGCAATAAAAATAGCATATTATTTAAAAACAATTAAATTAATTGAATCTTCTGACTCCATAGTTTTCCACCAGTCATAATGGTAGCTTTCATTAATATTATTTTTAAAGCAATTTTTAAAAGCTATAGAACTTGAGATACATTGAAATTAAGGTCTATAGCAGAGAAAAGAGGGTTAATGACTGTAAACAAACCCAGAACAGGTTTAATATTCTGGAAGACGAATATAGCTCTTAAATACTTTATATAAGCAATTCATATGCCAGTTTAGTATTAAGCATTATTCAATTTATTATGAAAGTCTTTGAAACGCTATACCACACACCCTAACTTCCAGTTTTAAGCCCAAAAGGAGCACTATTGTATCCATCAACTGCACTAGAAGAAGATCAGTGACGCAAAAGCCTGCTTTCTAAATAAATAAGGAGCTGGCTTTGAGCCCCAGTTCCCCTGTTTTCAGAGATATTGATGGCGGGCTGAATTAATGTGGCCTATAAGACAACACACCAAATCCCTCCAAAGCCTGGAACTGCCCTCCCTCTTAGACACTTGACATTTGTTTTTCATCATGAACTTAAAGGTCACTATCTGCCGCAGTGCCAGCCATCTAGTTTTGGCTCACATTTGCATGAATTTTATTACCTTATACTTGCTAGAAACTCCAATTGTTTGAATTAAAGTGGGGCTTTTATTATTGGTTTGATTGCATACATACAAATAAACATGCTTAAGATAAAAAAAATATTAAGTGCATGAGCTAAAATCAGAAATATGATTACTGGCATTGCTTCACATAGCATCTTTATACCATCAAGCCAAGCAAGTGTTGAAATATAGAGTATATATATATATATATATATATATATATATATGTGCCAATTTTAGCAGTAATGTAATATAACGACCATATTCAATTGCTTCTCTATTTTTCTCTTATTCTACTTTTCTATTATTATTGTATCTTTTCCAGAAAGTACAGAACATTTGTATGCATTACTATATATTGGGAAAAGTCCTGTCACTCAGAAATAAACAGCTTCTACAGTGCCAAGTATTTAGTGTGACCTCTCCTTAGACTTGAGCAATAACAGCATTTGACAGCTTCATCGGGAAGCCAAGTTGACTCTTCAATGGTCTAAAGAAGCTTGATCAGAAATGGTCTTTCAGGAAGAGTAGCAGCCAAACCACTTTTTTTAGGAACAGGGTGACGTCGATAAGATGTGTTAAAGCTCTGGAATGAATATTAGTGGAAAAATTTTTTATTAAATGACAAATCCAAGTTTTAGGGGTTTTTTTGGTTCAGATGCCTACAATATATTATATACAGTCATAATACCATTGCGAAAGCAACAAATCTAATGGGGGCCTAAGACGTTTTAATAGTGCTGTATATATACAGTGGTGTCAAAACGTCTAAGACAACTAGTAAGAATGCTTTTCTTCTCAAATTTATTTATTTTAATTAAAAAACACGTAATTAGCATACCAAATAAATTAAGTGAAAAGTTGAATATGTATCAATATTGTATGTAAAACATACTTTGTATGTTTTCATGATATAAATCTCATTGTGCTTTTATGGGGGCACTTGGCTTTTTGGAATACTGTGAAATCATCGATCGGACAAACTTATGAACTCCAGGTCAGCACAAAAGGGGAGAACATACCAAATATTTATTCAGGAGACTTGTCGTGAGCCACAGGTCTGTGCATTCATTGCGTTAACTTTCTTTTTTTTTTAGGCGTGCATGGCAAAATATTTTAATGTCAGACAGCTGAAAATATTTGAATGTATACGTAATACATGAAAGCAGTTTCCAAACTGTGCAATACCTGATCATCAAAAGTAGGCCTGATCAGCTGCACCTCAGGCTGCAAATGTGAGTAATTTCCCATGACCCCCTGCAGCCATATTCATTAACCTGCTTTGCGAATAGGCCAGTAAGATCTGCATTTCTCTCATTAATATGCCTGACTCTCTTAATGAGGCTTAACAGACCTCCACACCCCTCGTTTCAGTGGCTACGCATGCATGCAAGCTTCAGGGAACGTCTGTACCCAGGATGGAACGCAGCCCCTGTCAGCTTTGAATATATCAGTGTCTATTCTCGAACCTAAGGTGGATAACATCGATATGTGACTGAATTTCCAGATTGACACCATTACTGTATTTCTGGAAAATGTACTATTCATAATTTTATTATAAACAGTTTTAAAGGTAGAATAAGATAATAGATAAACACAGTTAATATAGGTGCATCGGTCGGGACAATCCAAAAACATAGACATTACAAATAAGAAAGAACAAAACAGGTTGAATTGTAAGAAGAAGAAGATTTCAAATTGAGGCTTAAATACTGTAAGTAATATAAATAACACAGACTAAGTGGCAAGAAGTAAAGAACAAATACAATATCTGGGAGGCCAGAAGGATGAGATGTTATGAATGACATGAGCAATAGGGTTTGCTTATATTTAGTTATGTAGCAAATTACCTGGTCGAGGGCAGCTTACAATCCAGAACATTGTGGTTTAAGGTCTTTGGTCGGTGACCCAACAGTGGATATGAACACTGGGTCGTAGTTCATAGTCGAGTACCTTAAATGCTAAGTGCTACAGTCCACAAGCTTAGACCCAAAAATGTCAAACTTTGACATGTCATTCCATAGTACTATTTTCCACTGATCTTCATTCTGAACTTCGTAAGCTTTAGCATTTCATGAACGCTCAAACTTATCTGAATTGTACAATGGTCACCAATCTTCACATTGCAAGTCCCATCCAGGATTTGAACTCAGACTCTCAAACGATGCTGTTTCCAGCATCTTGCTCACACCACTGAGAGCTAAAGTATTAAAGTAACTTACAAAAAACCTTATTAAAGGGAATTGTGCTACAGTTTGAATCATCCTATCAAATAATATTCAACACAAATATAGACAACTTCAGTCCTAGATGCTTTATCAGTTTGGTGATGAGACTCACCAGTGAATAACCAGTTTTTGTAGTAGTGAAATAACCATGTTATCAAGGTATAACAAAAGTTTTATACCCACTGTGCATGGTGCAAGTGGTATGACTCCTCCCACATCCAATGTGCCATTTAATGCTGAGAACTGAGCGATCTTAATGGTGCCAGTTCTCTTTATACTCAGACTGATATTGGAATTTTGTGAATCAGATATTGTACCTAATGATTCCAGATTGTGTGTGGAGTCCTAGAGAGTTTAGTATAATGGCAGAAGAGTGGATGCACAAATGAAATGACCACCTGCATTGATTTGCTCTCAGTGGAGGTGGTGCATCATAAATTATTCAGGGACAATACTGTAAATGATAGCAGCCAACACCTCTAAGGTCAGACAGGTAAGGAAAAAATGAGGTATCCTGATGGTGAGAAGTCACAACCTGTCAGGACTCCAAGCCCACAGTGATTTTATTATTAATTCCCTCTTGTGTCTGCATACGGTGCTGTGTCCAGCCTAACACTGAAACTATTTATACAGGTTAAGGAGATCAATTAGATCGTGGACCTCCGCCCCCTTCTCCTTCATACAGACAGCCTATAGCAGAGTCTGCTTTTTCCACTTATACTTTCATTTATCTGAACAAGACGGCCTGGTGTGACAGAGAGTAATCACCCGCTGTGGTATATTTATGAGTTTAGGTGCTTTGGTCCTTTGGTAACTTGGCTGAAAGGGTCAATAAAAAAGAAAATGGCTTTATGATGTTTTTGATGGAATGCTTCATTCACTTAACCTGTGCTCTGAATCACAATCACGTCATAACAGAAGGCTGTGGCATCATGTCGCTTTAATTTTTGCATCTAAAGTAATTTGGTGTGGATTAATAATAGTGTACATGATATGACTGTTATTGTAATTTAACTTAAACTTTAAATGCATGTTACAACACACTGAAGTTGCAGTCGGCCAAGAAATTCATAATAGATATGTTGCAGTCTGGTGAGGTAATCAGGAAGGGCTATACTGATTCAAGTGTCCAGCAAGATATGCAGAACATAACCCAACCATGTGACTTTATGCACTGGCCCCAAATTAGTTTGGATGAAAGCAGTGCTTAATTTGTAAAACATGAGGTTAGGGAACACGGAGAGTGGAGTGATCAAGCAAGTGTGCAGGGAGTGAGAAGGTCCCAGAACATACAGACACAGCAGTGCTCCACGTAATACAACAGCCTTGAAAGTACAGTAGAATATCCATATTAACATATAAAGTATTTAAAACATTTACATATAAGACATACCATAAAGTTAACACACAAAAACACACACAAATATGTATTTAATGAAATTATGTTTATTAATATTGCTTAAATTTATATATGAACGTTGGATCCACACAAATAAGTGCAGAAAGTGTCTTGTTCTGGCAGGATTCGGCTTAAATGAAGTACTGAATGAAAGGGTTAATTATCCAAACAGGGCTAATTTATCCAGTGCATTAAAATTTTTAATTGATAATAGCATAGACTAATCGCATAAAAAGACCAGGTAAATATTTACATTTTAAAATGTTGACACCTTGAGGGATTGTTCAAGTACAAGTACATTCAGGTCACTTTCTAATTAGTGTATAGCCTGACGCTGAACCAGATAATTCATCAGATTTTATGATCCTAAAGCATACTGAGTGAACTGATTATAAAACTGACTAAACTCTGAATATTTGATTTGATAAATCCCATATTAACATTCTCTAATGAGATTAAATCTCTATTACCAATATTTAATCAAGAGAGATTTCAGGTAAGGCTCTGATTATGAAACGAGATGCTAAGAATAACAGTCATGTGCCCAGACCAACTGATATTCCCTTTACCTCCAACAATGAAATCACAACCTACTATTTTAAAAACAGAAAAAATTCCTTTATGTTTAGCCATTCAGATATTGACCTAATCCACAGCGATTTACAAATGATAAAATCCTATAATCCAAGCAATTGTGGGTTATGAGCCTTGCTCAAGGGCTCAACGATGGCAGCTGGTCTATAGTCCAGTACCTTAACTGCTAGGCCACCCCATAATAATTTTTCAGATTGGCCATAGGGAACATTTCATAGTCATTACCTTACTTCACTTTATCATAATATTGAAAGTCTATATTATGTCTGACTATTAATACCCTTTTCCTGCAATGCTCAAAATCAGTTTGTGTAATAGTAAATACTTTGTGGCCGCTCAGTGTAACCTTATGTCAGCATTCAAAGCTTAAATGTAACCACATTATTTTTTTCAGGTTTGTTGACTTGGCCCAAATCATGCTAGTATATGTTTTTATATTACTAAGTTCTAGCTGTATTTGTGTTACCTAACATTTACATTTAATTATGATTAATACAATCTTACAATCCAAGCAACTGTGGGTTAAGGGCCTTGATTTGAACCCTGGACCTTCTGACCCATAGACAGATAATAGATCTTAACCATTAGGCCATTACAGTCTCACCTGAGTTACATAGTCAGAGTCAGACAGTCACCTAATCTAAAAATATTTTCTTTTGTTATTTCACCACCCATGTGTGAACTCTCATTGGGCCAACCAGTTACCATTTTGTGCATTGGTGTATTAGCACCAGGCAGGCTTTGCGTATATACTGTATACCTCTGAGCACTGAGCGGCAGTCATTAGACATCTGTGAACTCCTACTAGTAGCGCCGTGGTGTACCTGACTGTAAAACTGCATTGCCTGTTCTGGAAATAAATGTTTCTTCATGTGAACGTTTATCCTTTTGGTTGTTTGTAGCAGTGAGGTATGTTTACATATGTTTATATTCCATTGTGCATGTTTATGCAGTATTTGGTTATACAGTGTGTGATTGCAACTGAAGAACCATTGTATTGTGCATTTCCTGGAGGACGTGATGTTTATAACAATTTTGGGCTTCGTACTGTGTAGATGGTAGCATTTCCCTTGTGTTTTCAGAGGTACAGTATCTGTGATCCATTTGTTCGATGATGTATTGCTATTACTTGCTATAATACCTTTTATATTGACATTAAGATTGTGAGACAATGAGAATGTCTGGTCAGTGACCGTTTAACCATTTCACCGACCAATTTCACAGAACTCAATGCAGTCATTAAACGGCAGATACCTGTATGTCTAATTAGTGGTAAATGGTCTTATTAATGAATTATGAGACTTTATTGTGTCTTAGGGTGGTGGACCTGTCAGAGGATAATCCCTCAGCATTCCAACGATGACCCCTACCCAGCAGTGGACTGTTGTAAATGGGCCCAGCAATAACATCCCACTTTGACATGGTGATATTTTGACACAAAGAAACAAAAAAAAGCATTCAATTCAGCCAACAATTTTGGTGTCTCCCTAATTACACCCATACTCCAGCACAAATTTGAAACTTTTTTTTCCTGCTTTTTATACATCAACAAGCAAGCAGTATCTATTACATCGATCTGACAAAAAACAACAACAATTAATGCAGCAATGTTTCAAAAGTTCTAGCTAGCCAACAATGTTCTCCAGTTATTATGTGATGAATGAGCACAATGGATATGAAAAAAGCAAAAAAATTCAGAGGATTTCTAGTTTTTACAGTCCCAAAGACCCCAATTACAGGGACAAAACAAAACAAGAGAGATCTTGGGGAACCATAAATTGTTACACCGGTTTTCTCTGGCTTTCTGCTAAGGAATGCGCATTCGTGTCTGCACTACAGTTTTCTTCTAACTTACACCTGACACAGACTGAACTCATTAAATACACCTCTTTAACTGCTCATGAACATACATATCTGATCATCCAATCACATTGCAGCAACTCAGTGCTTTTATTCATGTAGACATGGTCAAGATGGCCTGCTAAAGTTCAAACTGAGGATCAGACTGAAGAGGAAAGAAGATTCAGTGACCCCGGACGTGAGATGGTTGCTGGCAGGCTGGTGTGAATATTTTAGAAACGGAAATATTGTGAGATATTTTCTTGGCAGACCTCTTGCCCCTTAATACCAATTGAGCCTCGTTTAAACACCACAGCCTCCCAGAGTATTGTTGCTGGCCGCGTTCATCTCTTCATGACCCCAATGAACTACAAAAAGTGACAGCAGTTTATTGCATGTGCTGCTGCACACAGA
Organism: Parotocinclus maculicauda; assembly: GCA_034780255.1. Taxonomy (NCBI): domain Eukaryota; kingdom Metazoa; phylum Chordata; class Actinopteri; order Siluriformes; family Loricariidae; genus Parotocinclus; species Parotocinclus maculicauda. The sequence continues at coordinate 13,005 of JAUZSU010120985.1, forward strand.
AAAGATCAAATGAAACCGCTTTAAATGGTAGTAAATATACTGCTACCTTCTCCAGCAGTCATGTATCAGAGACAGAAATAACCATTTGCCATGCTACTGGTACTACTGGTATGGTTCTAGAGTCACCATATCAAGCCTTTTGCTCACAGTTATTTGAAAAGCACATAGGTCACTTAAAAATAAATATTCTGTGGTCAACCTTTAATTTTCCACGTTTTTTTTTCCTTTCAGATTTGAAGAGGACTTCCAAACTTTGTTCGGGACTGTGGTAGTCTAGCGGTTAAGGTGCTGGCCTCTGGACCAGATGATCCAGGGTTCAAATCCCACCTCTGCCAAGCTGCCACAGTTAGGCCCTTGAGCAAGGCCCTTAACCCACAATTGCTTGGATTGGTTAGCTTGTAAGTTGCTCTGGATAAGGGCGTCTGCTAAATTCCATAAATGTAAATGTAAATATATAGATGCAAAATGTTTGCATAAGCATAAGCATATTACATTATAAGAACATCTACAGAACCATCATAGCATTGCTTTTGTGCTGCCTTTCCTTTTTCCAAATGGCCTATCAATACATGGCATCAAATAAACTCAGATCATGACACCATCAGCCACCTTACTGCCAAAAAAGGGTATATTGAAATGACCAGTCTATCACTCCAAGATGGTTTTGACATCGAACTTCAGAAGTAAAATGGTCTCTAAATTTCCCAATGTTCTCTCCCTGACCCCAGAACTCACCTGAATAAATCAGACTTTCCTGCTCAGCAGAGCCCAGGGCCCAGAGGACCCAAAGGACTCAGAAAGAGACCGAGTGAAAGAGAGAGGGGGTGGTGGGGTGCAGTGTAATAATACTGAATTTATCCAGTGTTCATGGTCATCTGGACTGCTAAGCAATCATTTCATTCTTCAAGTATAAGTATGGACTAGTAATGAAATATAATGCAATTATATTTGTGTGTGTGTGTGTGTGTGTGTGTGTGTAGATATGTAGAGAGATAAGTATATGGACACTCAATTACCATCAGGTTTTAACATACAAACACATTTCCAAGTGATTTAATTAAATTCCTTGTCAGAGTGGCTAGAAAACCTGTTATTACTGTGAAGTTTAACATCAGACAAAACCAGACGTTCAGCTATGATATAGATCACCAACATGACAGTAGTAACACAATCCTGTCTTGTCCTCACACACTATTTGCAAAATTTAGCCAAGACTTATTTAGAGCAAACCATGCATTTAGGCATTTAGCATGCATAGCGACAGTGGCAAGGAAAGACTCAGCAAATGTTATAAGGATGAAACCTTGGGAGAACAAATTTTCAAAAAGGGACCCGACCTTCTCGGGTAGCCCAGAAAATTTCTGTAAGAATTAAACCAAGTTACATAATAAATAAGTTTATCATAATAGTTTAAATAAAGAAAAGCCAAATATTACAAAAATAAAACTTTAAAAGGTATAATAAAATAAAACTATAATAAATAAGCCAAAATAAATGAAAGATAATCAAATATGACAGACTTTTAATAAATAGGAGAACCTAAACACTATAGAAAATGTAACAATAGTGTTTCTAAATAAGATATTGTATAGGATAATGTAGAGAATATACATAATAACATTATTTAATCCAGCCCTTATAGTTTTGTGAAACTTTGTAAGTATAGTATAATCAGTAAGCATCAGTAAATGTATCCGTTTGCTGGAAGCTTTATAGATTGCCAAGAGACTACAGAAAATGTTAATCAACTTGCCCAATGTTGGAATAAGTGATGTAAAGGACTCTAGCACTGGACCGTGGAGTTTAGTTTTTAATGGTTTACGGTGGAAGATAAACACTACCAGCATGCTATGTGTTGAGTGGTGTTAGTTGGGTTAACTTTGTTAAAAGTTAATTAGTTTGTTTTGCAAAGTAGCACTTTATTATTAAAATACTATATACAATGAAGTGTGCGCAGTTAATTAGTCATGTTTGGTGTAGAAGACTGGCCTACTGTATAGTAAATATCTTTGGGATGTATTGGGACACCTACTGTAACAAGACTAACATGTTTTTAAACCTAAGTGTATTAAAAAATGCTTAAAAGTTCAAATCATGCAAATAAAGTTCATTTATTTTAAAAAAAATCCTAAAAATCTAATCAGAAAACACTTCAGTGTTATTTGGCAATTTGTCAAGTACTGAATAACCGCAGTGAAATTTCCAATGGTGAAGAGCACGAGGCCTCTCAGCTGTTAATATCACTCTGTTGTGTTTGCTAATGGCAACAAATTTAGCTTTACTCCTCTCTCTGTGCCTACAGCACTGATCACCATACTAACTAGCAGAACGCATTTTAGTGCTCATAACTCCGGCAAACCATGTGCACGAGCATATTCCCACGCAGTGAGACAGAGACAGAGAGGTATTAGAGAGACAGAGAGAGAGAGGAAAAGGGAGGGAGAGGGAGAGAAGGAGGCTCTGGCAAGCCCTGGCGTGTCAAAGCCGGGCGCGAAGCACACTGCCACCCCCACTAAGATCTTTTTTGAAGTCCACCCGGATCCCAGTGCCATCTGGATGGGCTATGTGTGGCTGGCCCAGATCGGCGAGGCTGCCAGCAGTCCCCGATAGCACAATATGGCCCTTTCTTTAATGAACTACTAACTGTCGGCTTTTTAAATCGAAGTGACATTTTAGCCCTTTATCAGTGACATTTCCAATGGCCGACACATCACCCATTTATTTGCATTCCTTTTCTGGTTCAAAATCTCATTCCTGTTATTTTTATACTTCCCATAGCTTTTGTCATGGTTCCTCAATGTCTTCATGTTTTAGTCATTATCATTGCTAATAAATTATAAATACAAATAATACAATTCATATTTGACTTTTCTTTATCTGTGCTATACGAAGCGAAACCTAAATAACGGGCAGTATGGGCAGTCTCTACACGGCATCACAGCCATGTGCAGTAACCCTAAATACCCCGTAGAATTGTAGCCTAAGCTCTCAAATGCTGTTTCATTCCTGCATTTTTTCCTTTTTCTTTCTTTTTTTAAGCAGTGCAAACACTCAAGGTCCACAATGGCAGGGAACTAATGCTGCATTTATAATATGTGGACTTTACATATTTGAATTTCATTTCCAAGCTAATGCCAAGGCAAACACACTGCAGGTAATGGCAGGTCTGCGGAGCATAAAGGACTGTGGTGGCAGGTCAAATTCTGCATTATTCACCTTTTCACCCTGAACATTTCAATTACCTGCAGGTACAATGATACTTAAAACAAGGGGCTGAAACCGACACATTAAGGTCAATAGCGTTAATAATACAATTCTCTCTGATTTACTTACATGATTGCTGAATCTTTTATATAGGCTATAAGGTGCCAGGGTGGTACAGTGAGGTAGGTTTAATACACTAGCCTCCAACACTGGGAGCTCAAAATGAGTTTAAGTGGTAGCTTCCGACCCTGTCGCATGTATACACAAAGGTGAAAAGTACCATCTAGACTGTTATTAGTCCAAATCCAGAATCTGTCATGTTATGGAGTTGTATCAGTGCCCTTGGCAAAGGTCATTTACACGTCTGTGATACAGAATGAATGCCGAAAAGTAAGCTGGCATTTTAGAGCAATGTATGCTGCCTTCAAAACTACATAATTTCCTGGACATCTATGCAAAACTAAATGTTGCCCACATTACAAAGGCATGGTGAAGATCCAGGTGCTGGACTTTCCTGCCTGAAATCCTGACCTGTCCCCAGTAGAGAAAGTGCAGGGAATTTAGAAACAATGTTGCACACCTTAAGATGTTTTTGCAAGAAGAATGGGACAACATAGCGCCTGAAATCGTCTGAAAAACGTCTTTTCATTGTTGTGAGATGGAATAGGAACATTAGAAAATGGTAAATGTTTCACTGCTTTACTTTTTCAATAGTGTTTCAGGTCTGTAAGACAGGAATTGGTGTTAATTAACAATATAATAAATATAAACCAATCAGTCATAACATTAAAGTTCTTAGGTTCTGTCTGCGATTAAACAAAAGTCAAAGTAAATGTAAAAAACACTGCTTTTTTATTAGCAATTACCATACCGTCCCAAGTTTGTAGGATTGTAGGGTGTAGAATGCCAGTATGGTGCAGCAGGTCACTCAATCAGCGACCTGAGATTGAGTCCAGGCAGTGTTTTCCACTCTTGTCGAGTGAAGCATGCAGCAGCAACTGGCTGTATCTAAGGGACAGAGACCAATCAGGGGATCATCCCAACACTACAATTGGCTAGAAACCGCTACAGGGCTTATGCCTTAGGATAGGCATAGGTTAGTAATACCTTCAATATGTCTACTTACAGGAAATGATACACATATTTTCCCAAAAACGTATTTTAGATAAAGTGTTGTATAGAGTCTATTTGTAATTCTTTTTGTAAATGGCATTCTTGAAAAATATTCAGGTTAGTTGATTCAGGGTAGAGTTCAATAACTAGCATATGTAGTAATTGGGACTGTGGTAGCCTAGCGGTTAGCCTAGTAGCCTAGCCTACTCTGGACCTGAAGGTCCTGGGTTCAAATCCCACCTCTGCCAAACTGCCACAGTTGGGTCCTTGAGCAAGGCCCTTAACCCACTATTGCTTGAATTGTAAGAATATATCAGTTGTAAGTCGCTCTGGATAAGGGCGTCTGCTAAATGCTGTAAATGTAATGATGAGGCTGGCTGGTCGATATATTCATATCCTACTTTTGGCAAGCTGGCATTGCGTTTCGTGTCATGGTTAGTGAGAACACTACACTCGTATTCCCATAATAAGCATGAAAATTATTGTATGTCACAGATGTACTATGATGTATAAAAGAACAGCCTTTATTTTACATCATGGTATCACCAGTTATATGTTAAACTAACTATTATTCAACAAATTATTTAGTCATGTGGTTCTCCACTATAGCTTTGGAGATAACAAGGGTAACTTAGCTCTGCGAGAAAAGCTTCTAGCCTCCAGTTTAGCATATATATGAAGTAAATATAATCACACTTCTGATTACCCTTGCCTCATCAGTCAAGCCTTGAGGACATGAAGAACAATTGAACATGAAACCTATTGTAGTACACGTTGTATGCGTAAGATGGCCCTTTACCCCCAAGGCAAACTATTTACAAGCTACAGAGAGCAAAAATTAGCAAGATATCATTAAAGCAAAACAGTAATAAACATAGACATGTTTTATGAGTAGAAATAGAATATATATATATAGAGAGAGAGGGCGAGAGAGAGAGACTGAGAGAGACAGAGAGAGAGACAGAAGGAGAGAAAGCGAGAGATCACTTCAG
>JAUZSU010120996.1:0-18312 GCA_034780255.1 Parotocinclus maculicauda
GCACGTCCCGTCTTCTAACATAGGGCATGTTCGTTTAATCGGACCAGCCGGTTATTAGGACCAAAACGATCCCGTCCTGATGTGGTCCCATTAACCGGATTCGACTGTATTTATACATACTGTATAATCCTGGTTTATAGTCCCTTTTTTATCTGGCTGACCTTTTAAGCCCTCTGTATTTACACGAGAGTAGCATGTGTATAGAAAAGTTTACTTCATGTAGGGACGGTTGCTGGCTAAATCTTAAAAAGTGATTAAAACATGCAGTATGGCAATGAACTGTACTTAGACTGGAGTTAAGCCTGGCCTGCAAAACGTTTTTATTCTTGTGTTGGGCAGAATGGCCTGTATGTGTATGACATGTCATGTCTAACACTCTTTCTGGGCGCCTAGTACGTATTTTTTATCCAAGTGATACTGACATGTGTACTTCACCTTGGAGGAAAGCACCCGAGGCAAAAAACAACAAGGGTGCTGTGGAAGAGTGATACCGAATGTCGGGAGAGCTGGTTATTTGGTCTGCTGTGGAAACTGATGTGTCTTTTCTCCAGTTCTCATACCTGACGAGGAAAAATCTGGAACATTGTATGTTATTATAAATGATATGTTCATAATCAGTATAAAAAGAGAGGTTCTTTTCTTTGAACCATCCTGAACAGAGCAGGTCAGTAAAACGATTTGACGGCCATACTCTGTGCCATTACGAAAGCAATGGGATAATCACTCAGCCCAGACTCCCCTCCCTCAGACAGAGCCGTCCCAGATCTCTGCGGCGGTGGGCTAACGAATAGTGCCACCCGAGTGCCATGTACTGTAGGTGTTTAAATATTTCATAGACACTTTTTTAACTCTGCCGAAACAAGATCTTTATTAAACTACAGAGCTGTAAAGAAGCAGGAACAGGAAATGTGAGATCGATTTCAGGAAGCTTGAAGGCCTTTTCCAGTTAAAACACCCCTGAGTCAAAGTCAGACAAGATTAAATAACTCCTTGCTCGTAATATTTCTGCGCACCGAATCGTTCCTCCGAGACCAAAAGGACCAAAACCTTTCTGGATAAGTTAGTGTTGGCTTCATGCGCCGTAACGGGTCCAGTCTATGTAGCATGTGGTTCTAAAGAAGATGGTGGCCCAGTGATAGAGTGGTGACTAGACTCTGTGTGAGATTTGCATGTTCTCTGTATCTGTCTCCCCGATTTACGATGGGGGCTCAAAAAAAAGAAGTTGGGAACTATTGGTTTGAAGAACATGTTGAGTTGGCGTCCAAATTCCTCTGATCTCAATGTGATCGAGTCCCATCCTAGGCAAGGTGTAAGGTCCTAAGGGCATCGGAATCCTTACTCCTTAAACAGAAGCATGTTTGAATTTGCTCCCCTCCTTCGTTTCGATCCGTTTGCCATTCTCCCCTTCCTTCTTCAGGGTAAAATAACAAAGTCCCTCTGGCTTGTGTCTCGGCAGGTATACAGCAGAATGGTGGCTGGCGAGGTGAGCGGGCACAGCTACCTGGTGGCGTGCTGGCAGCCCATTCTCATCCTGATGCTGGGCACGGTCCTGTCGGGGTCGACTACCGGATGCCCTTCGCGCTGCGAGTGCACCGCCCAGGAGCGCTCCGTCCTGTGCCACCGCAGGAAGCTGGTCGCTCTTCCCGAGGGCATCCCGATTGAAACGCGACTGTTGGACCTTAGTAAGAACCGCCTGAAAGCCATTAACCCGGAGGAGTTCATCAACTACCCTCACCTGGAGGAGCTGCAACTCAACGAGAACGTCATCTCCGTCATCGAGCCGGGCGCTTTCAGCAACCTTTTCGGCTTGCGGACGTTAGGACTGCGCAGCAACAAGCTGAAGCTCATTCAGCTCGGGGTGTTTACCGGACTGAGCAACCTCACAAGGCTGGATATTAGCGAAAACAAAATAGTCATTCTGCTGGACCACATGTTTCAGGACTTGTACAATCTGAAAGAGCTGGAGGTCGGGGATAGCGAGCTGGTCTTCATCTCCCATCGAGCCTTCCATGGGCTCAACAGCTTAGAGCAGCTGGTCATGGAGAGGTGCAACATGACCTCCGTGGCCACGGAGGCCTTCAGCCACCTTCATAACCTGCAGGTGCTCAAGCTGTGGCATTTCAACGTCAACGTTATTAGGGACTATTCCTTCAAGAGGCTGTACCGCCTGAAGACGCTAGACGTAGCAAACTGGCCGTTTCTTCAGAGCGTGACCGATAAATCCCTTCACGGGCTCAACATCACCAGCCTGAGCGTCACCCATTGCAATCTCACTGCCATCCCGTACGTGGCCATCCAGCACCTGGTGTACCTTCGCTCTCTGAACTTCTCGTTCAATCCCATCGAGGTTGTCGAGGGCAACAGACTGCACAGTTTAATGAGGCTGCAGGTGTTCGACCTGGTCGGGGGTCGACTGGTCACGATCGAGCCTTACTCTTTCCGAGGACTGAACTACCTTAAGGTCCTCAACATCTCCAGCAACAGCCTGAGCACTTTAGAAGAGTCCGCGTTCCACTCCGTCGGCAACTTGGAGACGCTGGCCCTCTACGACAACCCCTTGGCGTGCGACTGCCGCCTGCTGTGGGTTTTCCGTCGACGCTGGAGGCTCAATTTCAACAAGCAGCAACCGTCGTGCTCCACGCCCGAGTTCGTGCAAGGCAAGGAGTTTAAAGATTTTCCGGACGTCCTTCCGGCTAATTACTTCACTTGCCAGAGATCCAAGATTCGGGACCACAGACCTCTTCAGACGTTCGTGGACGAAGGGACCACGGTGCGTTTTCCGTGCCAAGCGGATGGCGACCCGGCCCCCGTCATCATGTGGCAGTCTCCCCGCAAGCAATTCATCACCACCAAGGGAGTTGGCCGACTGTCCGTGTCTCTGGACGGCACCCTGGAAGTGCGCTACGCCCAAATACAAGACAATGGCACGTATACCTGTATAGCGACCAACGCAGGGGGCAACGACACCAAGCTTGCTCATTTACACGTCCATAGCTATTCTCCGTACTGGCCCAACCAGCCAAATAAGACCTTCGCCTTCATCTCCAACCAGCCCAACGAGAGTGGAGCCAACGAGACGGGCAGAACGGTCCAATTTCCGTTCGATATGAAGACGCTCATCATTGCTACCACTATGGGATTTATCTCTTTCCTTGGAGTGGTTTTGTTCTGTCTTGTACTTCTGTTCCTCTGGAGTCGGGGAAAAGGTAACGCCAAGCCTAACATCGAGATCGAGTACGTGCCACGAAGAGTAGACGGAGAAGCCACTCCGACCGAGGAAACTCACAAGATCAGAATGAAAATGATGTAAAAACAAAAAATAAAATAAAAAGTGGGCCGAAGTACATGGGAAGAAATTTACTTTTGAGGAGTGGATGGAAATTTGTCTATATATTTCTCTTTTGGGATCGATGGGGGTAAAAAAAAAAAACAATATCTCAACTAAAAGCCTTTATTTCCCCAAACACAGGTTCAGCTGGGATTGTTTCTTCAGAGGAAGTCAGAGAGGGACCTACATTTCTCTTTTGATTTCGGTAACGTGAACACGAGGTCCGTCTGACTGAGAAAACAGGCGGCCGGTTTTAATCCATCGATGTCTTCGTCTCCTCCTTTATGTCATTTTTGTACATACTTATTTCTATGTCCATGGGGAAAATCTCGCTATTAAAGGCTTGACGAGTCATATTAACGAATCCTCGTGGTAAGAGACATTGTAAAATCGTCCGCGTGTCCGAGTAAATTTCCGTAAACGTCCATTGCCAAGTTTTTATAAGTCACCGTTTGTTTCGTTCACGGTCGATTCGTGATTATGCTTGACAATCGTCCCCGGTTGCGAAAGTCAAGCGTTAATCCTTAATGCCTTTGGGCAGACCAATGGTTTGATTTGCGTCCGATGCCAGATATAAGCCTAGTATCTATAAGCCAAATGTAGCTTTGATCTGAAAGCCATTTGGCGTTTCTAAATGTGACGTGAAGCCATCGAGTCTGTTTTTTGATGTTCGCAATGAAATGGTCCAATCATTATCCTATCACGATTCATTTCTCATCTATGAATATGTCTCTCATGTTTTCAAATGCAGGGATTTATTTGAAGGTAAACGTGTTAATCGCCCCCTCCCACCCCCCACCCCACCCCGAGAAACTATCAGTATTCCCTCTGGAAGAATGCCAGATATTAACATTAAAATGTTAACGTTTTCTAACTCGGTGTCTATTCTCTACTTTCACAGAGTCCTGTAAGTAAGGATTTAGAAAGCTCCTGTTCACTGCTGTCATTTAAAAAAAGGTCACTTTTGTGTAAATGTGCTTTAAAAGCTACACGCTGTGAATCCGTACGGGTCGTCCCACACGGGAAAACGATTCATACCCATACGGTGGAAATCCTAGTCATTAAAAAAAGGACATTTTATCAATCAGAACGAATATAAAAATCAAAAAAGGATAAAATTCAAGCCTAAACCATGATCCACATAGATAGTAAAAGTAAAATAAAGAGAAAGTAAAGAACCCGATCATTTAATTTCTTAATTATCGATCAGGTACGATATTTCAGACCTAAAGGGAAAAGACGCTGTGTCCCGAATTATTTAAAGAAAAGCAAACATATGTGAAATGAAACTAAACGTTAACTAAAGACAGTACTTAAATAAAAACATAAATATATATTATTATAAATTATAATCTCAACATACTATCGTTTGACATGGATATGTTTTCATTAATTTCCCAATATACCTTCACAAAAGACTTGATACTTTGAAGTGCATATTTTACTACAGAAGGACGAGAATATAAAAATATAAAAAATCTTGAGCTTTATGATGAAGAATACACTCAGCCTGCTGATCTTAGATCTCGGTCAGAGAGCAGACCTGCTTTGCATGTTTAGGCGTTAGCAGTGATTCCAAATCTCCCCGTTTCAGCGCAGGCTGCGATTAATATCGGGTTAGGGTGCAGTTTAGGGATTCAAAGAAACAGCTCGAAGTAAATAAGATGCATGAAGAATGACCTTTTGGAAACACCCTGCTGAAAAACTCAATAAATCATCAGTCTGGCTTTTCATGACCATCGGTTTGTTTGGACCGCTGTCGTAGGGGCAGCTTCAGGTCTGACTTGGCAAACCAAACAGTTTGGAATAGATCGATACCGGATGCGAAACTACACAAGGATAGAATGTTGTTCTGTTTTTACAAATACAACCCCAAATCAGAAAAGGTTGGGATGGTATGGACATGCAAATTTTAAAAAAGGGCTTTGAGTGTAGTCTGGTGACTCGTCCCATTGTTTAGAATGGCGCGATGCTACCCGTGTTCACTCCGAGCACAGCCTACATAACAACCAATCACAGAAAAGCATCCGTCAATTACGGCGCCACAGAGACCAGCACTGTGTAACGCAACAGCAGAATATACGATTATTTAAAGGTGAACGTATATGTGAATGGAAGTGTGTTCTCACGAAAAACCGGGACAATTGGCGTCCCGACAGGGATAAATTTTCCAGGGCGGGCAGCAAAAAGGGAAAAACCCTGGAAAATCAGGACGTGTGGCAGCACTATAGATCATTGTAATACCATGCTGCATCCTATAATAAGGGTGTGTGTTATTTTATCACTTATGATCGAATTAATTATTAATATTGACCTGCACACCGGTAATCCCCATTGTCCTGGTATGGCTATGGAAAGACTTGGTTTAAACCAATGCAACAATCAGGGACCATCCCAGAATAGTTTTTTTTTTCCTTTAGTTATTATTAATATAGTTTCGGCTTCATTTCAGAGGAAATGCGTCTCTGATATGAGCTTAAAAGCTGCTCGATCTGCAAAGCAGCAAGCCAATCAAAAGGCTGTGCAACACCAGTCAGCCGAGATGGAAATTGCCATCCTGACTGTTCCTGTTTTACATCCGACGTGCCAGAACAAAGCAGAACGCTGAATATTAAGGCACTGACATCTGTATACGCTTCTAATGCCTCACGGTCGGTGGCAAATACAGACTCGAGGCGTAAAATTGCAGCTGACTACTGCTGTGACACTCGTAACACACAGCTGGTTACCATCACATTTTACACCCTAAAGAGAACGCTGCTCGGTCGCTTGTACCCCTTTGTATTGGTGTGCGCCCGAAAGGTACTGTAAAATTCTCGTTGTGTAAGTCTGCTCGAAAATTCATGCCCGATGTCTTATTGGTTGTTCCAGGAAGTCCCGCTGATTTTCAAGAGGATTCACGCCTGGGGATTTTGCAGGTCAGTCCGGCTGGGTCCTGAATAATAGTTTTCAATTGGGTTTGGAGGAACCGGTTCTTTTCTTAAAGCGTTCTTGAACCACAGTTTGAGTTGCCCTCTAATGCACAGGCAAAAGTGTTTGGACACCCAAAACGTATATCCAAGGTTTTCTGTAATCAGAGGGTGTTCGGACACAAGTTCAGACTCAACTAATTGTTGAAGCTTTGTAGGTGGAATTCTGTCCTATTTTTACTAGATTCCCAACTTCAGTTGCTCAAAAGTCCGGGGGCTCTGCTGTCGTATAATCCGCCACACATCTTAATAATAGAAAGGTCTGGCCTTGCCGCTTACTTGCAGAGATTTCTTTCGATTCTCTGAATCTTTTGATGATATTATGGACTGTAGGTGCTGAACCTCGCCCCATCTTTGCTTGTGAACGACTGAGCTTTTAGGGGACGCTCCTTTTATACCCTGTCATGCCACTCACCTGTGGAATGTTCCAAACAGGTGTTTTTGAACATTCCTGTTCCCATTTCTAGTCGTTTGTTTCCCGTCCCAACACTTTTGGAATGTGTTGCAGGCGTCAAATTCAAAATGAGTGAATATTTATATTTGACCATTAAATATCTTGTCTTTGTAGTTTATTTAGTTGAATATGGGTTGTTAAAGGATTTGTTTCACACAACGTCCCGGCTTCATTGGAATTGGGGTTGTAGAAAGTCCTCAATAAATACGTTAAAAGATATTACGTTCTGGAAACTGCGCTCTGAGGCAGCAATCGATGGACATCATATCCTTAGGATCAATCTGCTCGTTCGAACACGGTTTGCTTATTTAGTTCAGTACCAGTTCTCTTCACTCAGCAAATGCTGCGTTAAAAACCTGAGCGAGCATTTCGGCGACAACAATTTCTACATGTATATTTTAAGACCACTTTTGTCGCACATATGGAAATATGCTGAGCCCGAAGCCTGTAAAAAAAATATATACAAAAAAAAAAACCAAGGCGTCGCTGAAGACGTGCTCCAGTTAGAAACACGGAGAAAAATCTAAGCCGAGTCTTTGGGGCTTTGTTTGAAAAGCGTTCAGTACACCAGAGATGAAACTTAAAAGCCTTATTTTCACCAGCTCTCCCTTTTTGTCTGTATGAGTCTAATATTTTGACTGATTTTTTCACCACTCTGTGAGTCACAAACAGTTGGCACAGAAAGGGTAAGCAAACAAAATAGCTAAGGGCGAGTGGTGGTCTTTGATGAGGGAGGAAATGAAGCGCCATGCCCGAGTCTGTGTGCTCTCGTGACCGGTTGGCATTAGCGTAGGAGAGGAAAGATGAAAGTGTAAAGCTATATTTGTTAAATAGTACACAAACGGACATGTATTATATATCCAATACATAAATGGTGCTGAAGATCAACACAGGAATTCGTTAATGGTGGGATGGTTTTGAAAGTTCCCCTATTCAAACCCTGCTATTAATTATTTTGGACCTCAAACTTATAAGACCGGCCTGGAGTTTGGTCTTCAGGACCTGCCAGCAGATGCCTCCAGGACCTACCAGCAGATGCCACCAGCAGATGCAGATGTTTGGTCTTCAGGACCTACCAGCAGATGTTGGCTTGAATGTTTATTGATCTTTACTTTATGCGGGAGTAAAATTAACCAATTGTGATGAACCCCAAATGGATAGATCTTCAGTTTTATTTGTATTAACCGATCAATTAGGGCTCTTTTTGATTCTTTGTTTTCCCAAGGTCACATCTAGGGAGTTTCTCCTTTCCACTGTCACCCTAAACTTGCCCAAGATAATTGCGAAGCTGCTTTGAGACAATGCTCTGTTGCTTGGAAAAACGTTGCTGTAGAAAATCCTTACTCACAATGGGTACACTACCCAAAAGTAGCCTTTATATAGGGCTCGTATTATTTAGGTTAAGGAGTCTAGTTAGTAGAGGTGTGGTAGGTGAGTGAGTACAAACTGGTGTTAATCAGGGTGCGTTTAAACCTAGAACTGTTAACCAGCTAGATCAGATCACAGTGGTTGAAGAAATAGCCTGGAGAAATACAAACTCCTAACAATAACAACTGAAATAGAATTCAAAACAAACCTTTCTCCTTTATTCTAAAATAATTGTGTGTGTTGCTGTAGCAACACACATATTGTTATCCGATTTTGTATTATTCCACCAATTTTCAGTCAGTATCTCCTCCTAGAGCTTTCGACATATCGGCACGGGACAAACGCCGAAACGTCCGGGATGTTCAGGAGAAGTGTGCTTGTTCATAGCTAAGAGATATTTTGAACAGTGCACCTGGTGCCCCCGATTTTCTGGCACAAAAATCCCATAGACAATGAATAGGGCTCGACCGGAATCGGCCGGGTCTCAGACCTACCCAGGCCAGAACCAACGGCACTGATGCAACACACATCCACAGTTCCTCCGGGAGCTGCATTTTCTAGTTTTGACAAACATTGTGTTGTATTGTATTGGCCAACTGAAAAAACATATTAATATTTGCCCAAATCTCCTAGCCCTACTGAAACACCTCCTTAAAAGCAGTAAACAGCTATGATAAGCAGTTGGAAACAAGGCTATATGTACACATTCCACTGCAATGATTACAGAGCCAACAAAAGATGCATTATCTCAAAGGAGTAAAAGGAGCTCTGCAAGAAATCAATGGCACCCATGTGTTTTTGATCACTATATAAGAATCATCATATTTCCTTACATAAATATCAGACTTCCACACTTGCTTTACTGCATCTGTTTTGACTTATTTCAAGCATTTTCTTTATTGCCATCTACTCATGTTGCAAATTTTTCTGGATTAATTTAAGACTCGGGAACAAGCAGATAATTTAAGGCATATCTGTAGCATACCTTTACTTAAATAACAACACTGTTCTATTCTGAAATGATGCACTATTAGGAATACGAAAATTTGTCTTGAACGTCCAGCAGTCTTACAATGACACAAACACGAGGGATGAATTGCAGAGTTTGTGACTCACAAGCCGTACTTACATGTCGCTCACAATCCTGAAATCTACATTCCAGCTAGAACATTTTCCATGAGGAAATCCCACTGCACACACATTTCTGAGAACTTGACAAATGGCAGAATATCAGAAAACACATAGACAGTTCAGTTTAGACACTACATTTGACATTTGTATGCTTGTAATCAATTGTTTAAACTGTTTACATAGCTAATTTTTACTGGCCATAGCCAAACCAACGCTGGTCATCAGCTGCCAAACCAAGCATTTATAATAGATTTGACTTTCATGGGTACCATCATTTCCCAGACCAGAAAGCCAGAACTAGCACAAATGCTTCCTGTCTCCATGCTCTTTTTTCTGAGCCATGGCTTTCCCTCATTCCTGTTCTGCCTGTGCAATTCCACATGCACTTTTTACACTGCAAGAGCCTCCCTCTCGCTCTTGGAGCAACGGCAGTGTTGGGAAATTCATCCTCTGCATTGCCTGAGGAGCGGGATATCAAGCAGAGATGCAAAGTGATTCTCAGACCTGGCCTTAGATTACAGAGCCTGCTGTGCCCTGTGAAGTCATATCCTCCTGTTTGTATTGGCAGACAGCCTTTGGACCTCTGGACATTGACTAACAACTAGAGGGGACCAACTTTATTCTGGAACTTATTTCTAACCAGAGTTTAGAATGAAAGATGAGTTCCACCCAGATTCATCATTCCACCATCTTGTATGGGGATTTTCATGACATCCAAAACAAGACATATTTCAAAGTGACTTTATGTGGCATGATGCAGCCAGACCAATTATACTGGTAAACAAGCTTTACAGTTTCCTTATAGTGAATAATAAACACAGTATTATATAAACACTTGGGGGTTTTCTGTGTGTGGCTATGAGAAATGGTAAGTAAATAATTGAGAGTAGGGCCCAAGAGGGAGCTAAAATGCAAGCATTTGAAATGAGTAGGTGTGGATCCTGCCTGAGGAACAGTCCTTGTTCTATTTCCATTGGCATTATCCTGAGCAGCTGATATTTCAAACATTACTGATCAGCCTGGTAATTTACTAGACACCCTGGCCACAGAGCAGTTTCACACATGTACAACACATGATTCTCAAGTACCATAAGTTTTAGGGAAGTTAATCCTCATAATGTAAAATGTGTAACTTGTAATCAATGTCTATACTTCCAGTAGGACAGAGATCCTGGGACCAATGTTAAACATATTTTACACAATGCTTTTATTATTTTAATGAGCTAAAACGACCAGCAGATACACATGTTGATAATGGTGACTAGTGTATGCAAGTACATTAATGTCAGATACCGTATGTTTAATAATGACTACATACCAGCTTTAAAGAACAAACATTACTATTTGCTGGTTCACTTCAACACAACGTTTTAAAAATGACACTGTCATTAAATTACCTTATCCACAGACAAATACATGAAGCTATTTTATCATGACACAGAATTTTTAAAAGTCTGCAGAGACCCTCATCATCTTTAATAAAGGGAGGCTTGCCATTTTAATCCCACATCTGGTGTGCATTACCGTTCCATACAGCTCTGACTCAGGTCTGGATCTTAGTAAGTACCTCACCCTCTCCTTGTGTCTAGAGGCCATAAAATGCTAAGCACTTAAAAGAAAAGATAACATTGTCTCCTTTGCAAAATCTTGTACTTCATCTGTAAAAATGCAGTTTACACACGGCCCCAGTTCTGCACAAATAACTGTTCCTGAGCGCGAGATTGTGCGAAAAAGACACTGTCTTCAGTATTGTAATTACGTTTTATGGACAAAAAGCAAAAGCAAAAGCAAGTTGTGGCTTGGTTCTAATAAAGGTACATTTAGTGCCTCTAGAAAATCATCATACTTTGTTAAAATCCTAAATTTGTCAAATTAATCCAATTTTTTTGCCATAGAAATTACTTGGGCCTAACTTTTCCAGGTCTATATGCACATTATACCCTTTTCTGTTGAATTTTTCGAAATATTAAAAATATTATATAAAAATATTGGGGGTAAATTCCCCAAATGTCTTGTCAACGTCCACATATGATCACACATGATCAAGCAATCAGCACCTCTACTGTACACGCTCAGATACAACCACTGGAATCACTGGAATAACTGGCCCTTATAGGAAATCATCTGTTGTTGTTCTGATAACACTAAAATAAACCAGACTGATACCTAAAAGTGAATGATAACGCAAATAAAATTCACCACGGTTGGAATTAACACACCAGGATGAGTTGTGGAAAGACAGGAAGGAAATACATAAGCACAAATTTTCATAAGCTTTAGCTATCTTTTGAAGTACTGTTCAAAGCAATATTAAGAAATGGAAAGTGTATGGCACTGTCAATATCTTGCCTGAATTAATCAAAGACCTCTGTACTTCTGTGAAGTAGAGCAAATAACGCACCTGAACAAACCTAAATAAATTATTTTACAGCTGGATTGCAGAAACTACTTGGTTACCTTCTATTGTTCGCCTCATCTATATGTGGTGCAGGGATTGGCAAGGTCTTACCTGAGGGCAGTCTTTTATGTAATGACCTTTATTGAAACATAGATGGCACAGGTAGTTCGGCGGAGGTCTCTTGCTGGGCTTGCGTGGCTCAGAGGTCAGGGAGAGGTCAGAGAAGTGGTCTGTTAGAGAGCTCAGCCCATCAACGATGTTGTTCAGAGAGCCATACGGGGAAATGTTTTTATATAAGCCATTATTCAAGGCCTGTGCAGCAACACACAAAGAAGATACAATCAGGAATGTCCATCACAAAAGAGTCAAACGTGTTAATAGGTTCAAGCATAATCTGAATATGTGTGTCACTTAAAAAAATCTAAGAGGTTATGTAAATCACATTATAAGTTAGCAGACTCATAAAATACCAAGCGTAATAAAACTGTGAAAACACTTATGTAACACTTATATAAAGCCAAGCCAAAAATAAATTCACTCAACAGTATTGTTTTGAACCACACTGGGTGTTCAGCTCATATCCTGGCACCTTCCAACCTTTGCTACTGCCCTTATTTTAGCCTGTGCATAGTCCAGCTCAAGCCTCAGGATCAAAGCTTCAGTCTGAGTTTAGTAAACTGAGTTGGATCATAACCCTAAAGAATACACAACAAACTGTCATATGCTACAGTCTTAAGTGATGTTTATGTAGATGTTAAATACTGCATACGACTCGGCTGGATTAAGCAGCAAAAATATTCTGTAACGTAAAAGATAAGCCACATAAACTGCTCACAAAAATTAAAGGATATTTAATTATGGAATATTTTATTTTGAAGTATCCTCTAATGTTTTTGAGCAGTATGTTTACTGGGATGAGGTAAAAAAAAAGGGTGTATGCAACCCCACATAAGAGTTTGAGGCAGGAGTCAAATCTTTTGAATGTAAACAAATATAAAAACTTGTAATATATATTAAACTCATGCATTATATTTATTTCATTATACAGAATAAAAGCATCTAATGCTCACTATTTGACATAACTATTACGGTTAGCATATCACAGACAAAGAAGCTATAGTATTTAAATTAGAAGGCCTGCAAATTTAGAAACGGGTACCGTGTCAGCAGATGCACAAATACAGTAAATACAATAGCAGTAGTGCTACATTATAATAATAATAATATGTTTAATTTAATTACATTATGGTCATTATCTAATATTGAACTACAGAACGCACAGAGTAAATACTATAATAATTACACTGTTCACAAAAAATTAGGAGATATTTCACAATGAAATCCCATACTGTTTGTAAACAGTATAGAAACAATGTTTCATCATACATTCACTTTCTTATTTTGGACAGGGTCACGGGAAGCCGGTGATACAGGGTGCAAGGCAGGAACAACCCTTGACAGGGCACCAATCCATCATAGGGCACACAGACTCACACACACTAAGGACACCTTAGATACACCAATTAACCCAACACACATCTTTGGACTGTAAGAGGGAACCAGAGTGCCCAGAGTAAATATACGTGGAAACGGAGACCAGCCTACACCTGTGCCCAGAGCTCCATACACACATTAATGGATTCTGAATTTGAGTTAGTGAAAACACTTTTCTGTATATGTGTGGCTGTGTTTATGCTGCTGTTGCCGTCGTGGGCTGCATAAGTTAAATGTGAAAGAAACAGGATTGACTACATGAAACTGCTCAGCCAATCATGTTGAACACGATTCTGGCCCACAGGCAATCGAATGGGGCATCTCCAATTTGATCCCAGTTTGTATCCTGCCTCTGGCAAAGAGTAAGATTTCAGCCACTGTAAAGTCCAGTATGGTTCCTTGGCACCGTGGTTTTGTCATTAAGTTCAGGTTCTGATAGTACTTCTACTGTATTTTCAGACGTGTGTTTACCAAATGTAAAAATACATTTTTGTCTTTCCTCCAGTCGGAATAAAAAGCACCATAAATTAATTGGAGTAAATAATTAATCAAATGTAGCATGAAAATGTAACATATTACTATCCACCTCTGATAATACTTAAAACTAGGCAAGCCCCAGTGACTGTTGGATAGTTCTTATCATTAAAAAACAATAAACAGCTTTCTTGTCTTCCAGGAAATTCTCTGCTCATGACTGTGATAACATCAGGAACACCAAACATGTATTAGGAGGGAATTCATTGGAGTACACAGACGTGTCAAAGTAAGAAAATGGTCACTGAAGCGTTCATAATTTAATTTTAATACCCACTTAAACCAATTCATGGTCGCAGGGACAAGAGGCCTGAGGTTAAACATGATTACCCCCAGTGAGAAAATACATATGGACAAGAGAACATGCACCACCCAGAAGTCCCTGGAGCACTAAGCATTTCTGCCACCCATCAATATATTATTTTGATAATATTCCTTTAAGTCACATGAAAGCTATAGATGTAAGCCATAGAATAGCCATGTGATAGACAGGTGAAAAGAGAGGTCCCACTTTGTCAGCAGCTGTGGTTCTGGAAGTAAATTTGTCCCTAGACGGTTTAGAAAATGCGTCAAACCAAGGCGAATTTATAAACAGAAATGAAGGGTACTAGATTGTGTGTAGCAAGCCACACTGTTATGTCTCAAAAGCACTGTTCTTTTACACTGGCATAAAGTGTGGACCACAGGTGTAACATATTTGCTTAAAGACCAAAGAAGACCAAGGCGTTCAACGTGTTCAGGGATTTTCTCCCACAGTCACCAAACCCCACTGAGCATTTATGGAGGCACAAAGCCAAGCATTTAGTAACGTCATAAGATGCTCTTTGGAATATTGTGAAATCATTCAGGGATAGCAAGCATCATCAAATTTCACACGACCTTGTGGAGTTTATGCCAGCTTGAGTGCACGCCGCAGTCACTGCCATAGGGGAAACCTAACAAATACTAATAAATGCTAAAATAAATAACAGATTTCAACATTTCACTCCAATTGTTATGCTGATATGACCTATAATAGAAAACACTATATTAGATTCAAGTGGAAAATAGAAGCACGTTCACTGATGCTCTCAGGCATTACGTCTAATTTATCAAACTGTTGGCTTTTACCTTTACTTTTAAATTGTAGGTTTTGCTTTAATTTTAACGTCGTCATAAGTGTCCATGGCCACCTCAGTTACACAAACAGGGTCACATCTACACACAAGATATGTGATATATCCGTATATGTAATATATATATATATACACGTCAGACCACTTTGGTGTAATCAATTAAACTAAAGCATGGCGCTGAACACATTTTAATTAAAATGATGTATGTTTTGATTTCATGTATGTTTTTACCCTTATGGTGAAAATGAATGCAATGTTTTATGTGGGAACTTCAAAGTTTAGCTCTATTCTCACAGAAATTATGAGAGCATGTCTTGATCCAATACGCAAACACAGCTAAACCAATGGCAGTATACCAGGGTAAGGATTAGGGGTATTATTTGCATATCCAAAGCATCTGGATTTCCCGATGAGGGTAAATGAGTTCACATAATCCTGTGTCTATGTATCTGTTGTCTAATAACTATTTTTATGGGATCAAGACTGTTATTCAACAGCACAAAAATGCAAGGGCCTCGAAAAGTTTTGGGTAACTTCACATTTTTCCTACACATCGCCATCTGCCAGTTATTTTCTGTCTTGGCCACTGAAATCCTGTAAATTTCCTTTGTGAAACATTTGTGTTAAATAAGAAAACACAGTACAGCTCCCTTTAATATGTGTGTGCTCAAAAATCATTAACTAAATGCATTCAGAGCAAGTGTTTTGAAAACCTCATTCCCTATCAAGTATTCTACTTGAAATACACTACACAGTACTGCATTTTTTGGTTTGTAATACAGTACAATGATAATGACACAACAGTTAAGGATATGAAAGACTTCAGTATGTTTGGAAGTTGCTGCTAGTGCGAGGAGATGGCCTTCACTCACTTTCACTGATTTCACTAGGTGTGCTCTCACAGAGAAGAAGAGGTTTTTAGGGGGTTATTCCTACCCACCAATATCCTATTCCATTACCAATACCCTTACCTACACGCAAATATATACAGAAACAGCAAATGCATACAAATACACCTACACAAACACACTCACATATATACATACGCAGCTGTTGATGTTACTAGGTCGCATTTCATGAGGGTTTTCTAAGAGTGGAAGTGCTGTACTATGCACCTCTCATTAGCGCTGTTACAGGCCTCACAAATAGCACTAAGCCCTGTTGATTCTCACCTACAGCAGTGATTGATCTTTAAAGCAAAGTACCTTGTTACTGAACTACAACAATTTATTGTTTTACCTTAATACATAATTTTTTTTTCTGCTACGACTACCTTTGGGTACCTTTTTTTAAATGTTCCTGCTTGTAGTACCTCCAAATAACCCCAAGTGTATTATTCTCTATTAAAAGAACCTTGTGTATAGATGTAACCTTGAGTGTGTCGCTGATATGGCCTCTGACGCTGATAGCGATGTTAAATAAACCAAATAAGCAGTCGAACAAACCTCTATTAAAAAAATACTGTCCACAGCACAGAAAACTGCAATGTGACATATTAAGAGTAAATGAACACTTTCACTACCATATCACAATCAAAACATAATTCACACCTTAGCAATCACATTAGTTATCTGTAAAGTAGCTGTAACTGATTAAGTAACGAAAAGTTCCAGCAATGGATTACAAAACATTTCACATCAGGTTAAAGAACTGATGACTAAAAACATAAAAAGCAATAAACAAAAACTAAGATCAGTTTCTTTTTTGAAGTAGACCATCAACACAAAGCATAGTCATCTGATTACATCTCTGGAATCAATTGCTTATGGGAAAATCTGTTTACCCTGATTTCACAAATCCGTGTTTATGCCTTAAACTTGGCCTTTTTCTGTGCAGTGCCAGACAAAATGACGTACTGCAGTCTTCTTCTGAGACCCTCATTATTTCTCATGCCAACATTATGAACATAATTTGATTTGACAGCAGGCCAACAATATATGGTGCAATTAGTGTTAAGTATCAGTAAGCGATGCACATATTTTCTCTTATTTTGTTAACACCTACTATGTATCACATTAACAAATGATTTTACTGGTTTGCATTAAACAGTAGAACTGGGTGACATGACTTATTATTAAAATTAATGTAACTACAGTGATAAATAATGTCACAATGCACCTCTCATCACATTACCTTACAATACAGACAAACTCCATTATTATACATACTGACTTATTTATTAATTCACAATTATTAATCCGTTGTTGCATAACTGATGTCACAGCTTTCGGGTAGTTTATAAATATATACATGTATTTTATTAATGGCACTAAACAATGTGATAGATGAGAATGTTTCCTGGAGACATGCAGTATTGACCATGCCTACTCCATACAAAATTATTACTCCCTCCCCCATGATGGCCTTAAACAATGTTTTCTCTGTTACTGCAAACATATAGTCAGCTTGCAAAATCACTATAAACTATTATTTTTAAATCCATTTAGCAGGCCACAACTATGTGACTTGACCACATCATGATGGAGCCCAGAGACCCGCATATTTGGCCAAGAAGGTATTTGAGGTTTCCTAAATGCTTCCATAATTATTTAACAGAAACCTTATGTTAAGTAGGAATACAATGAGAAATATGAATCTTGCAATTTATAAGTGATCTCCAAAACAGGCTAACTGTCAGGATACATAAGTGAGTGTTAGCACGATGCTATGTTTAATACCAATAAGTATCATTGAAAATAAGTCACATAAATGTAAATGATTAGCTTAAATTTTTATCAAGATAACTCTATTTGGCATTTTAATCACAAGATGACATAAGAACCATCGGGCTGCACAGACAAATGCATTTTAATAGTCCTCAAATTACTAAACTATATAAAGCTAGCCCTTACTGAAGGGATATGACAATGTGTAATTTTCTGCACTTTAAATAATATTTTATTTATTAATTATAAAGCCTATACTAATCACGGTGAGGTGGCAGGCTTAAATTCAATTCATATTCTTAACTTGTCTAACGTATTGCTATGCAAATCATTTTCAACAAGTCGAGATGGTACGATTATTTAAAGATTGTTTACACATACCTATATAAAACACAATGACTATGTAAGTTGAATTTTAAATATTTACATATCAAATAATGAATACGCTCGTAAGAAATGTCATGGCGGATGAATCGACTCCAAGGCTGTGTCCCGACCCGCATACTACATTACTAAACAGTATGTTGAATGAGTATTCACTATTGCTAGTGTACCATACTACTTAGTGCGGTAGTATAGTATAGTACTTTGAGACATAGCTGACAGCTGTGCGTTTACACAAGTTTCACGAACTGACACCAAGTTTACTGTATATTAAGATAAATTATGAGATAAGTTGTGTAAAAGTTGGTGGTAGGTGGTGTGTAAGGCCTACCTCGTTGCGCTGTAGCTGAAAGAAGCTGTTGAGATAGTTGGAGCTGAGAGAGGAACTGAGCTCTGCTGCGGGAGATTTACTGAAGCTCAGCTCCGCATGGCCTGAACTCGACTCGGGTCGGAAAGCATCGAAAGCGCTGG
>JAUZSU010121007.1:0-18309 GCA_034780255.1 Parotocinclus maculicauda
CAATTTGGAATAAGGCTGTAACGTAACAAAATGTGGAAAAAGTGAAGCGCTGTGAATACTTTCCGGATGCACTGTGTATATATAGTGTGAATATTATTTGTTGCAGTACAATGATGCAAATCTCCTGTTCCACCGCATCTCATAGGTGGTCAGTTGGAATGATGACTGCAGGATATTGAGTACAATGACCTCACTATCATGTTTAAGTAACTAATATGAGTTAATTTGAGCTTTGTGGAATTATGGCATGTAGAAGATGGGAACACTGTGGACATAAAGAGAAGGATATGGTAAGCAATTCAGCAATACTCAGGTAGGCCATGGCATTTAAACGATGCTCGGTTGGTATTAAAGGGTACAAATTATGCAAAGAAAATATTTCTCACACCATTAGAACATTGATATAAGGCTTTATGGATCCATGCCTTTCTGATGATTAGGTCCTACCATCTGACTCTAAACTCCGAATGCCACAGCAAAAATTGAGTCTCATCAAACCCGTAAACATTTTTCCAATCTTCCATTGCATAATTTTTGAGAGTCTGTGCAAACTGTAGCTTCTGTTGCCTGCTTCAATGCATTTTTCTGCTGTTGTAGCCCATCTGCTTTAATGTTCTACAAGTTCAGAGATTCTCTTTTCTATACAAGTGGTAATTTTTGTTAGAGCTGAATTTATCAGTGAGTCAAACCAATCTGGGCATTCGCCTCTAACTTTCTGCATTAGTAAGGAATGTTTACCCAGATAGCTGCTGCTAATTGAATATTTTCTTTTTTTTTTTCAAAATATTTCTCAGTGTATCTGATATACTGACTGGCCTTTTGTTGCTTACTGGTAACTTAAGAAATTATTGAACTATTAGATCTGAAGAAATATATGCTGCTTTAATAATAAATTCTTACGTAAAATGCATGGCTTCCTTCTGGAATGAGATTTACAGGCATCATATGTGCTTAAAATCCTGATTTTCATCTAAGGTACATAAACATGGTGATAGTTATGACAAATCCAAAAGCAGATCCTGTCCAGACATTTTCAGCCATTGCCCGGGACATGCTTAGTCTATTTTTTGCTATAATTTATTGTCTTTTCTTTTCCTTTTCTCATAATAGTGGAGATACAAATTAGTCATTGAAGTCAGAGGAAATCCACTCAATTCTCGAGTGGCACCTTGCTTCTCATGCAAGAGCTCTGCTCACATTAAAGCCAAGGGGAAGTAAAGGTTGTATAAAGAGCATTGTTTCCTACAAAGAATAGACAGGTCACCATCACTTCTTTGGCCAACAAATTGTTTATGATATTAAATATATGAATTTGCTTTAGTCTGTGCAAACATACCTTAAAATAGTGACTAATGTAGGAACTCTAGGTCATCTAGGTCGTCATTGTCCTGCTACTTTTAGGGGATACTAGTAGATACTAGTATTTAATAAAAAATTTTCTGAGCAGCATATTTAAACAAACTCTGTTTCCACTTTTTTTGTATGTAGGTTTCACATAGTCAATTCATATTGATGATATTAAGAGAAAATGTTTCGCTTGGCAGTCATCTTTAAATATATTGCCAAATTGGTCTTTGCAAAGATATATTGTATATCCAATGCAGGAATGATGATGGTTCAACATCCCAGGTCCAGCGCCCCCCATTTTAAGCCTGACCTTGGACTCTGTGTGATCTCAGACTCCTCCAGCATGGGATTAATCTGAGTGCTCTGGTTTCCTGACAGTCTAAAGGCGCAAGTTAGGTTAATTGTTTATGCTATTATTGATTATGCTAATTAGCCAAGTCCAATTGTGTATGACTATTTCAGCCATTACATTGGCTCTGTTGCAAATTGTCATTGATAATAAACATTATAAACAAATAATATGAATATAATAAGTAAAAGTAAGTATAGTAAGTAAAATAATCACTTATTATATGTCTACAGAATCGTGTCACACTTGAAACAGCTCAAGCAAAATATTTTTTTAATATTAATAACCTTGTGGTGGACACATATTTGGTTTTCACTCCAGAATGCCCTGAGCTCTGATTGGAGATCAGGGTACCGCAAAGGAGGAGGGTTTAAGAGTTTAGCGGGAACGGTTATGATTTTTCCCGCTCAGAGAAAACGTTTGTTGAGAGATATCGCTTGCTGAGGCAGAATAAAGCTAAGAAGTTATATCCTGATATATCCTGACACTGTCTTCTTTTTTATCCGGCTCCTACAACCTAATAATAACCTAATAACCTTCTAGGGTAGCATGGTGTTGCAGTGGTTAGAATTAGTTATAATTTCCTCAGCAATGTTTGCTGACATGCACTTGGGCTGTGCCTCAGCTTTATACTGTCACAATACATAATACGTAACCGTAGCAATAACACCAATGGTCATGAACAAATCCAACATACTTTATTAGTTTACGAAACCTGACATTGTTTGCTTAAAATTGTAGACAAACATTTGCTGTTAATGCAATTCAAACTAACTTGGAATAGAAGCAACATAGAACAAAAAACATAAGGTTCAACAATAAAATTAGGTTCCACATCCACCTGCTTTAAATAAACCTCTATCGACCTAATGTGACCACAACGTCACGACAACAACCCTCACTTTTGCATATACCGTCTAGCGTGAGCCAAAACAATTTGTCCATTCACTAGAATAAAATGAGATAGATTAGACAGTAAGAGAAGTAAGTTGAATTTTTGATATAGAAATTATAGAGCGACTTTGAGATGAGACAACCTTGTGGCCATTTAAAGTATCTCTGAAAAGGCAAGCCTTGTGGGGTATAATATGGCAGCAATTTGTACTCATGAGACAAACCAGACACTGGTAACAGAGTGTTTGCAAACAATGGTGTCTAGTTGCACAAAGACAATTAAGGCTATCCCTTTTGGTCCAAACCAACAGAATGTCTTTTCACACAAGAATGTGCAACACACAATGAATCGTTCTGTTCTGAGAATGGGGCTGCATAACTGCAGTCCAGTCAGAGTGCTAAGCATGCTAATCAATGACCACTGTCCATAGCATCTACAAAATGAGCAACAACATCAAAAAAGGGCTTTAAGGAAAATAAAAAATGTCACCTCCTCTGATAAGTCCTCTTTTCTTTTACATCCGATGGAATGTGGATATGTTTGCATTGTTTACCTGAGGAAATGTAAAATGTACCTAATACACATAAAGATTGCTGTAGACCAGGTGATCCCAATGTTTTGGCTTATGAGTGTAAGGCAAGTTTATTTGTATAGCACCATTCATATACGAGGTAATTAAAAGTGCTTTACAGGATTTAAAAAAAATAATAATAAAATTAAATTAAAAAAATTAAATTAAAACAAAGTTAAAAGTACAATTAAAACACAATCGAAAACATTAAACAGGAAACAGTTTAACATATTAAAAGGCAAAATGCAGGTAAAATCAGGTTTCATATGCATAGCTAAACAGAAGAGTTTTTAACCTGGACATAAACATTGTTATAGTAGAGGTCAGCCTAACATCTTCAGAGAGACTATTCCAGATTGTAGCTCCATAAAACTGAAACGCTGCTTCGCCATGTTTAGTCTTGACTTTGGGCACCAGCAGAAGGCCTCTGCCTGATGTTCTTAGGGTCCGAGACGGTTCATATGGGACCAACATGTCAAAGATGTACTTTGGTGCTAGGCCATGGAGAGACTTATACACCAGTAGAGCCATTTTAAAGTATATTCTCTGAGCCACAGGAAGCCAGTGTAGAGACCTGAGTGCAGGACTAATATGGTCATACTTCCTGGGTATAGTTAGGAGTCAAGCAGCAGCGTTCTGGATGTACTTCCAGCTCGTTTAGTCCAGACGGTTACAGTAGTAGGTAGGTAGAAAATATATTACTTGCATTTATTGCAATTATTAGACATTTTAAACAATGCCCTGTGAAAACTAGAAATTAACTTGTAAACAAAAATGTTTAATATTTTTAACAGGGTGTTTAAACCCACAATGTTCCACCATAGCTATGGGACCCAAATGCTTATAATAGGAAATTGCGTACATTATTTCTTTCCAACTTTTTGAATACTTTTCATATTGTGCAGCATTTGTAAATGCTTGTGTTTTTATAGCTGCTTTGTGAAGACACTTGTTGCTGGGTGCACCCTCAGCAAGATTTCTTTTTTGAGCCATGCATGAATATGTTTTTAAGGGGATAGTATGCGAACGCGCACAGTGAAAAAGTAATGTATTAACAGAATTGCAAAATCGTATTAAAAGGTTTTAAGAAATGAAACTGGAATAACCAACATGGGCAATATTGCGTTGGTTAAAGGTTCTAAAGGTCAGTTTCAATTAATATTTGATTAATTGCCCATCCCTACTGTCAACAGCATTTTTTTCTGTGAGCCATTGAATAGTGACACTATGAAGATGAATTTTAGTTGTTCAAATATTTTATGAGATTTGAAAGTCTTTTCCACTTCGGAATCATCTATGAATCCTCTTTGGTTGCTTTGATTTATGTATCGGCTCGAGATGGGGCCATCTGCACTGTACTGGCTTTTCCAATCATTTTAACTCAATCGAGAACTCACAGGGACTCAAATCTGAATTATGTGAACAATGATGATTTATAGTCTGTTTTATATATGCTTTGGTTCATGGAAAGACCAGCATATATGAACCTAGGAGGAAGGAATTTTCTGGAGTGTGGTGTCGCTGGGGTGTGGTGTCGCTCAGGTGTGTTGCATCTCTTACATCCTCATTATTTTATAAAGTGCACTCCAGAGTTCTCTAGTGTCTGTTGAAGTGTATTAATAGAAATATGGCAGTACAGAGGTTCAAGTGAACAGCCTGGTTGTAGTTCTCATTTATGCACAGTGACCATGCATAGAATTGGAGTGCACTCGTGTTTGTGTCTTCACTGCCATTCTTAACTCAGACTTGTTTATCCATAATCAGACTGAGGGAGTGTATCTGGTCATGGTGGTAGTTATTATAGAGATGTTTATCAGTGATGCCTTAGACAGTGAATTTTTCATGACTGATTAAACTTTTCATTGGCAGTGATGTCTTAACTTAATTGTGTGTGTAACTTAGTCTGTATGCATATGATTTCCATCCATCCATTTCACATCACTAATGTCAACCATTGAAAATACAAATGGGCAGTCATTACAGTAAAAATCACATTTCAGATTTTTTCTAGACTGCATCACAATCCACATTATTTATCACATTTGTTCATGTTTTTCCTTAAGACTAATTTGCAACTGACTAACTAATTACACTATAAAAAATCTAGTTCTACAAAAGAACAGAAACAACAAAGACCACTTTGTGTAGTAATACGTTTAAAGGAATTTAAAAATTTTACTATCACCACTGTGTTTTAGGAGTCTATGAATATAATAATAATAATAATAATAATAATAATAATAATAATAATAATAATAATGATATACAAATAAATGTATTTAGAGGATCAGCTTGACCATAAACCTCTAGTAGTGGTCAAAAATGTATGGTGTTAATTTTAGACTCAGTTGTTTTTCTGTACTGTATGTACGATAGAGGAACGTAAAAACCCGCATTTTGTAATGTTGGTTATCATATTATTGGCCAAATTAAATATCACTTAATTTTTTATTATTCAAATGCTGTTGTAATTGTAGTTTGATTTTCTTATGGGATTGAATAGTATAGATGGATGGGTGGATGAAGGGAGCGAGGGAGGGAGGGAACGAGGGAGGGAGGGAGATAAGATAGATAGATACATACTGTATTGATCCTGAAGGAAATATATCAAGACAATCAAGACAAAACAAAGAGCATTATACAGAATGAACCCAGAAATGTAGGTACAGGTACAATAAAAATATATATTATTACAATTAAAAAAATATCTTACTTATTACACTGAGTGAATAAATAAATATGTAAATAGGTACAAGAAAGTATATCTACACGGCATTATAAGGCAGTAAAGTAAGGTAGTGTAGATGTACATGATGTACAGTGAAATGTCCTACAGTGCAGATAAATAAACCTCTGATTTAACATGAGATTCAGTCCTCATCTGTCTTCTTCCCTCTGCCAGCCCAACTGGGAAGTGTTGTAGAGCCTGATGGCTCTCGGGACAAAGGATCTCCTGAATCTGTGTCTCCAACATTTAAAAGTAATATATACTTCAATGGCAGCTCAGTATGTAGCACCACTGCCTCACAGCAAAAAGGTCTTGGGCTTAATCTCAGGGCAGAGCGGCCTGGGTTCTCCCCGTGTCTGTGTGGGTTTACTCTGGGTACACCGGTTTTCTCCCACAGTCCAAAGACATGCATGTTATGTTAATTGGTGTCTCTAAAATTGGCCTTTAGTATGTGTGTGCGCCCTACGATGGATTGGCACCCCATCTAGGGCTGTTCTTGCACTTGCATCCAGAGTTGTCGGGTGGCACCGGCTGGCCTGCGACCCCGTGTGGATTAAGCAGAAGATAATGGATGTAATTCTATTCACAGCAAGGTACAACCCCAATTCCAATGAAGTTGGGACATGGTGTAAAACAGATAAAAACAAAATGCAATGATTTGCAAATCCTTTTTAACCCATGTTTAATTAAAAACACTACAAAAACAAGATATTTAACCTAAGTAACGTCTGTTTCAGGGACGTTGTTTATTTCAGCAAGACAATGCCAAGCCACATTTTGTACGTGTTACAATAGTGTGGCTTTGTAGTAAACGAGAGCATGTCATAGACTGGCCTGCCTACAGTTCAGACCTGTGTCCCATTGAAAACGTGCAGTGCATTATTAAGTGCAAAATACGACAGTGGAGACCCCGGACTGTTGAGCAACTGAAGTTGCAAGAAAGCGAGAAATAATTCCCCCCACAGCTTCAACAATTAGTGTCCTCACTTCCCAAACATTTATTGAGTGTTGTTAAAAGAAAGGTGATGTAACACAGTGGTAACATGCTCCCATCCCAACACTTGTGGAACGTGTTGCAGGCATCAAATTTCCAAATGATTGAATATTTGCAAAAAACAATAAAGTTTATTCATTTGAACATGAAATATCTGGTCTTTGTAGTGTATTCAATTGAATATGGGTTAAAAAAAAGGATTTGCAAACCAGCGAATTCTGTTTTCATTTACATATGTTTTAGACAACGTCCCAAATTCAGGTTGAGGTTGTAAATTAATGAGGCATGTTTGAACATTAAGGACTCATCAGCCAAACCCATCTTATATCAGTACCTCGTTTCAAGAAATTAAGGGATGACTGGTTATGCAGCCAGAAGACAGGTGTTTATTGTTGACATTTTTGTACATCTGACATTCCACTGGTCAATGATATACATATTCCAAAGTAAAAAATATTATTCTCATGCAACACAAATGCACTAGACAACAAGTTCAAGAAACACACTGTACAACATAAAAATATATACTTTTCATAATTTTTGGAACCATCTGTACAACTCTTTAAAATGTATTTACAGACACGTAATGCTTTTTTTCAGACAAAGAATTTACAGCGAGCAAAGATTATAAAAAAAGAAGTGCTTTTGCTCTTCGCCATGCCAAGAGATCACAACACGCTTCAGTTTCTCTCATTAATGTCACTGCTCAGCGTTGTACAGCAGGACTTGCCAAAAGGCTCAGAATGGACGAAAGGCAATGAAGCTTCTCTTTGACCATCTCTGGTAACTTCTCATTTTCCTTATACCTAAACAGAGACAGACAAGGTTACTAATAAGTACTGCTTTTACCATCATTTTCATTCCATGCTGGTTTAATATAGGTGGTTTACCTGGTAGTGTGTCCTTCTGGAGAGGTGAAAGTGATGCAGGAGACACCTGCCTGGACCACCAACTGGGACCCATCATTAAACTGAACCCATACCTCTCCGCTTGTTAGCTAGAAAACAGAAAATATATTTTAAGCGTAACTACAACACCTGGCTATGGGTATTGTATAGTAAAATATGTGTTTAAGCAGCATTCTAAACATTGGTTTCAAATTATTTACTGTCTGGATGGACAAATATATCTTACCTGTGAGGCCCAGCCAATGTTGGGTACAAAGATAGATTTGAGCACTTTCCCTGTATTGACATTGCACCCATCTTTGGGTGATTGTGGTGAGCTGCCCTTAGCCAAACTGGCTGTTGTAAAATCAGATCCACTGTATGAAATCATCTACAATTATGGGAAGAAAGAAATAGTACATTAGATATGGGACCTTTCATATTTTACATATTAATTTTACAGTATTGTATCAATGATAATCTACTTCAGAACAGCAAGCCATATTGAATATTATGTCTTGCATATAAGGACAATTAAGGGATATTTTAAAATGTATCTGAAGCGATTAAAAAAGAAGCATTAGATTTTTTTTCATTAAAAGAGATAGTCAGAAAAGGGCTATGGTGATTGGGTAGTAAGTGATATATTCATAGGGGTAAACAGAAGCATGTTAACTGAACGAGGGAGCCAAACATTGACTGTTCAGTAGGGTGTATGGTCACCTAAGACTGTCAAAACACACTGACAGTGATGGGGCATAGACAGGATCAGATTGTCCAGCAGTTCTTGTGGGATGCTCTCCATATTCATGTTAAAATGTCCCCTAATTATTGTGAGCAGTGAAGATAATTGATGGACTAGAAGTTAAGGTATTGGACTATGGACCAGAAGGTCCAGGGTTCAGATTCCACCTCTGACAAGGGCACTTTTGGGACCTTGAGCATGACCGATGACCCACAATAGCTTAGACTGTAAGACAGCCATATCAGTTGCAAGTTGCTCTGGATAAGAGCATCTGCTAAATGTAAATAAAGATATTGTGTCACAGTTCAGCAGAGTGTCACTGTGTTCAGCATGGTCACCACAGCTTCACAGGATTGTGCATGTTCTCCACATGGTTTTTCTCTGTGTAATTGTTTTTGCGTGGGTTTTCCCCACATTCTAAACACATCTGCACTGGGGGATAGCGTCTTGTCTATGGTTGGTTCCAGCTTTGTGCCCTCTGCTGCCGGGTAGGTCCTAGCACCCCATGACCCCAAACTGAATTAGGCAATTGTACAAAACATAGGAATGTGTGCATACTGAAAAAAAGCACAATGTAATATATATATATATATATATAAATCACATTGTGCTTTTTTCAGTATGTGTATTGTCAGGATTAAGTGCTTTTATGAGTTTGCCAGCAGCTCAGGTGCAAAGCATGAATCAACCCAGGACTAGGCACTTGCCTTTGAAATGTGAGAGAAAGCCCACACAGACAGTCACTGGGCTGGGGCTTGAACCAAAATCATCTCTGGAGCCTGTGCCTCTCTAAAAACACCGTGCCTCCATACTGTCTGAATACTGCATTACACAAGCAAAAGCTAACAAAAAAAACCATGCGGCTCCTAATAGCAGCATGTTAATATTAAATAATAAATATTAAATCTGTTTACCTGAACAAATGTTACATGTACTGACAGCGAGATAAGGGTTGTGTAACATGAACAGCACCAACAATTTCACAGTTTTAAAAAAAGAACATCACTACCATTGGTACTGCAAATTTGGGACATTTTATGGCCTAGTAAAATCACTAAATCTAAATCTTGGAATAATCATCAAAATGCCCATAAAAAGCTGTAATTGTGCACCAAATGGTAAAAGAGCGTGCCAAAAATCAATAGAAACCTACAACACCTGAAGGACTAACTATTATTGAGACATACAAAAGCAACATATGATTTGTCTATTGAGCTGAATATAACAAAAGCATCATGAATTGCAATTCAAATAACAGACACATAGCATGCATTTCTTACAGAAGGAGTGATAAGTGGTGCCTGAGGTGGACTCAGACAAACCTGAGCAACCTCCACAGCGCGTGCAGGACCCCGGTCAGAGGCAGGCTGGGTCACATGGAACAGGGAGTCAGGGTTATTCTGCCTCCTAACAAGCAAGAATGGAACAAACAGAACAAGACCAACACGACAGGAGACAATTTAGTACAAAGGCAATGAAGCTCCAACATAATCAATTCAAACTATATGTAGAGACATCAGATTTTCCGTTTATAGGAGTGCTGAAAATCAGTCTGACCTGCCAATCGTGATGGGAAAGAATGCAGTGCCTTTAGCGCTGCGCTGCTCCTCTGCACTTATAGCAGCCTCTAAGGATTGACACATCCTGTGTGCCTAAAACACACAAACGTTATGGATTTTGGAACAATTTAGCAATAATTTTATCAATACAATAACCAGTTTATAATTAATAAAGGAAGTTAAAATAATAATCTAGTGTTTCATGCAGTATCTCTCTCCACCTAATCTGTAATGTAGATTATTACCACAGACAATCTTTTTCTGTACCTCTGAGAAAGTACAGAAAACCTTGTTGGTAGTTAAATATTTCTGTAATTCAGATCTTCTGTTATGAAGATCTGTTTTATCTTTCATTAATGACTTTGTCACAGGTGCATGACATTTCATTTCCACAAGTATATACAGTTATGCATCTCTATCTACTGCTCACACTAAATCAGGGACATTTTAAAAGGAAATATAACCAATAAAATATCTAATAATTTTATAATAATGTATACAGATATGCACCACAATGTCTGTTCACATTTACGCTTATGGGTCAGGACCTTATTATTAAGATTGTTAATCTGCTCAAAGCCTATATTACACTAAACACACAGCACACACAGACTGAAAGCTGAGCAACATTTGGCTGGCACTGTGCTTCTTATGCAAGAGGATGATGATGAGCAGGGCTTTCTGCACAGGTGATGTACAGAAATATGTGCTGGATAAATGCTCTGTAGCATAAGAACCACGCAGGGATCACAGAACAGTTGCAATACTTTCTATTTGTAGTGGAAAGTTGATGCACCATAAGGGATAAAACAAGCATTGTGCAAAGCAGCATACAAGAAAACCAATGGAAGACAATGTTGTAGCTTTTGCATCTAAAAAACACAAATACTGTGTGTTGTTATATAAAATAATGTCCTGATTTATTAATGTGTTTGTTTGTGGTCATGTATGTGACTGAGAGTCACAGAGAACATGCTAATGAGCAAATCAGTCTTGCAAGCTTTACAGTAAAAAAACAAATGTTACAGCCAATGTTGATATGAAATACTTCAATGTATGGAAAACACTACAGTATCTTTGCTATTTAGTCAATACTAGTACACTACAGTATCTTACAGAATTTCTAAGTAAAGTATGTGTTCAGGCAATCAAGGACATCAAGTGATTTATGCCTGTAATCTAGAGAAGACATTCTGTCCTGTTGATCTCCACAATCTTTATTTTAAGGTTCTAAGACGTTTGAAACATTGACAAAAAATACTTATATTTAAGGAAAATATTTTCATAATTAAAATCACTCGTATGCTAGAATAAATGTTTCAAAAAGTTTAAAAACTGCTAGCTGTTCTTCTGCACACAGGAGACTGTTAATGAAAAAGTCTCAGAAATAACAAAAATAGTAAATTCATCAGAATGAAGTAATGAACAGTGCATTACCTCTTCTGTTAGCTCCATGTAGACTCTGCACTCTGGGCTTACGCCAGTCAGGCCTACATCCCCCTTTACTGTGTACGATTTACCACTTTTCTCCACCACTCGCACCTGATCACTCGTTTTATGGGTCTTGGCGCCTAAAATAGCAGGGCAATTCATTATTTATAATGGCGATATTTCACAATACAGTATAATTAGTTCTGCAGTAATTGTAGAATATCAAAATGTATTATAGGGATTTATAACTAAAGACAAGCTTACAAGGTTTATTGAATATGTTAAATATATGGCATGTATTTTTTGCATGATATTCCATAAGACTGGGATTTCCAGTACTGGGATACGTTAATTTGTGCCCACATTCCTCAGCCTTAGTGAAATTCTGGCATTTATTTATTTACTGTACCACACAAACGTAAGTACACGCCTCTATTCTATCTTTTCATGGTACAACACTGAAAATACTTTGATACAATGTAAAATAGTCAGTCTACAGCTTGTATAACTGTGTAAATTTGCTGTGTTCTCAAAATAACTCAACACAGTCATTAATGTATAAACTGCTGGCAACATGGTGAATGTAAGAATATAATAAAATAGTTACAAAAATGTGAGATAATTACTCATTTTTGTGAGATACTCTAAGACAATTCCTTACTCTTATAGTATTATAATAATGCATGTACATAAGAATGGCTTTGACTGGGAAAAAAGCTTGTTTACTGACACATTATGTGTTGATATTCAAGGTTTAATGGAATGATAATAAAGTTATCAGATTACTCTGGTATGGCTGTGCTAAAAACATTATGAATATCATATAATGTATGGTACACATTTTATAATGTTTTATGAGTAGGAAAATTCAAGAACATGTGAAAACATCCGAAAATGCTCTCAGACCCCTAAAGGCTAAAATCAGGATTTTCCAAAATGATTGAAATAAAGCAAAATTGTGACTATATTGTAATTGTGATTACACTAAAGACTTACCATCATAGAAGCACACTTCCAGGTCTGAATTTGGAGAGTTTTCCATCAGCATGCACTTGGCATATTTTGAGTACAGGGTTACTTTAGGAGTCTTTGACTTCACCAACTGAACAAACTTGGTTGCATACTGATATTTCTTCCAGTATTTCTCTACCAAAGACAAAAAGCGCAAAATACACAGAATGCAGATTAAGTGAATTTTGGTAAAACCACAATAAATGCAGCATCCATGAGTGGTAAGTTCATACTCAATTTTACTCAGTCATTATGCTACCTGGCAGATCTTCATAACTGCATATAAAAATGTCTTCTGGAGGACAGGGTGGATGGTCCAGAACAGGAAAGCCTTTACCCTCATTGGGCTGGTACACAGTCACCTATGTGGACAGATCATTGCGTTAAATTCACGTACTGTGTTCAATTACTATGATTCATTTCCTCATTACAAAATACAAACAAAACAATAAGTTTTTTCCTTTTACCATGCAGCCATCGCAGGATATTCTTAGTACTTCTTTTACCCGCTCCTGAGCTCCTTGTCCTTTGAGAAGCTCCATACACACCTCTCCTGTGTCCAGGATGCTGACCTGAAGGGGAAGCATATTAGCCTGGGCAAATAACTAAGTGAAGAGTCCAATGCATGCTGGTCTAAATGCTGTATGAAATCTTAGTCGGAGAGAAATCTTATCAAGTTATGTAACAGAATATGAGCAAATTAAAGTTCTACTAAATTGACCATGAAGTAACTTCACTTACAACTGCATTTTTTGTCTTCTGTCGTATGGGCTTTAATCTGGCTGCACAGAGAGGTGGAAATGGGCTCTTTTTAGCCTTGCCTTCATTAGCTTTGCTCTTGGGGAGGGAAGCTGAACGCATATCTAAACCACTCTGAGATGCTGGGAAGTGGCTTGCTCCAAACCCATCCTGCCTACATTGTCCTGCGTCGTTCTGTAAGGAGGACTGGTGGTAAAACTGAGGAGGAAGGCCAGCCACTGTCGTTCTGTCACTGCATGAAGGCAGAGCCTCTCTTCCAGAATGAAAACTCCCACTGTTACTGTAGGTGCTGCCGTCTGATGGTCTCTTAAAAGATCCTAACAGTCAAAACACAAGCACATCACATATAATATAGCTTATTTATGTTCAATTATGGTTTCATTATTATGTTTTAGTCTTTTGTAAAATACCGTCGGTGCTGAACCATGGTTGTGTCACAGACTCTTCGTTGTGTAATCTAACAGGATGCACAGGAGAAGTAAACGAAGACCCACAACTGCAGGAGTGACAGATGATTACAAATAATATCATAAGGGAACAATCACATTAATCAAATGATAACTTCTGCTAACTTCCATCTAAGCTAGGTGTGTGCAATATTAACAAAAACATATCTCCATTTAAAGGTTTTTTTTCTAGAACAATAATTAAACAATTCTTTGTCAGTGCATATCCAGAAGGTCCAGGGTTTAAACCCCACCTTTGCCAAGCTGCCACAGTTGGGCCCTTGAGCAAAGCCCTTAACCCACAATTGCTTGGATTGTACGACTGTAACAGTTGTAAGTCGCTCTGGATAAGGGCATCTGCTAAATGCCGTAAATGTTCAAATGTAAATTGGCACAGTGTCTTTCTATATGTAATTGGTGGCATCATGTGTTATGCCTTGTAATCGGTTGCTTTTCTTTTTTTGCAGAATGATTCCGCTTTGGTTTGCTGAATGTTTTTATGCTGGTTTAAGCTTGTTGTGAACAGCTGACTACAGTGGTTTGCTATATTCATATTCTGCACAGTGGTTAGTTTGCAGATGGTGAAATAACTTAGTTGTCTTTAATGGAAACCGTTTTCAGATCGCCGTCTTTTTTAGCCACATCTGTCTTTTCAAAGCTGATCCATGTCTAGCATTAAAGTCCACCAATGTAGACTGTGAGTTTGATGGGGTCTGTATTTTGTCTCCTGAAGCAGTTTGTTCACTCCTTTTTAACTTTAGTCATGTACTTTTAGGTAGAACTCTAGTTTAATGTGTGTGTTGTGATTAAGGCATGTTAACTGCTTTAGCAAAGTGCTCAGTCACCGTTAAGGCAACAATTACAATCTTATCGTAGATAATAAATATTACACACCCCTTATCTATCCCACTTAGCAAGTATTCCTGTGTT
Organism: Parotocinclus maculicauda; assembly: GCA_034780255.1. NCBI lineage: Eukaryota > Metazoa > Chordata > Actinopteri > Siluriformes > Loricariidae > Parotocinclus > Parotocinclus maculicauda. Next base: position 14,653 of record JAUZSU010121007.1, read on the forward strand.
GTAACAATACATAAGCTTCTTACTTTGCAGGCTGTTTGACAGGAGGAGAGAGTAGTCGCCCTCGTCCTGCGTAGCCATGGGAAGCATCCTGGTAATTGGTGTTTGTGGGGAAAATATGGCAGGATGCTGGAAGCACCTCTTCAGAGTTGCATCGTGCCAGTTCTACCTCCTGTCTAGCATGGCCTAGGCCAGTACCCGAACGTTCAGTGGAGTGAGCCCGCCTTAGGTACCGTGAGTGGGGCCTTCCACTGACAGGATCCACAGGAATTCTCACACTGCCGGATGGATATGCCTGCCTGTCCTGTTCCCCTTTAAAACTTGAGCTGGTGGATTGCTGTGACTGGCTGGGCAGGGGCACCATGCGGCTTGGTAAGGCCTGCCCAATCACTTGCCTAGTTTTCCTCTGAAGCCGGCTGCTGCTGCTGTTGCTGCTGTTTGCATTGGATGCTGTAGATATTGTCGCAATGCCACTGTCTATGGAACCTCCATCACTAGCACCAGAGTCTTTGCCTGCAGTGGATCCACTCTGAATCATAAAAGGGTGGTCCAAGACTGCGGATAGGCTAGGCCTCAAAGCAGGATTCTTCTGTAGCAACTGTCGAATGAGGTCCTGTGCTTCAGCTGACACATGAGTGGGCATCTGGTACTCTCCTAGAACCACTTTACTGAGGGTGTGTTTGACAGTGTCTGTGTAAAATGGGGGTCTGCCTGTCAGGAAGGCATAGAACATGCAGCCCAGGGACCAGACGTCTGACTCCAAGCCATGAGCACTCCTTGTGGCCACCTCTGGAGAGATGTAGTTGGGTGTCCCACACATAGTGAAGTGTTTATCACTGGGCAGCTTGAGCTGTGTGGCCAAGCCAAAGTCTGCTATTTTGATGTTCATGTTGCTGGTAAGCAGTAAGTTAGACAGGGTTAAGTCCCTGTGCATAATTCCATGGGTGTGCAGATAGAGCATGCCCGTCACAATCTGGTGCATGAAGTGTCTCACTGTAAGAAGAGATTTTATGAATCAGTACCATAGTAAAATAGTGGATTAAAAAAATCAAAACACATTAGCGATACATTGTTCAATCAACATTGTGAGTACTGTCTGACACTAATCTGATCCCAACGGTTTCTTAGTTACCAAGGCTATTGTCAAAATGCTTCTGTTGCTATGTGATACCCAACATTACAGGGATAATGGTAACATGCTTTTACACAACGCATTATATGTTCAGGTGGATGATCGGTGTTGTGTCAATCAAAATCAACATACAGCATACAACATGTGGATATTACAAGAAACCAAAATATGATATAGATTGCATAGATTAAGCTTTAAAGTCCAGTATCAGCCCTGATGTTGATGGCAAACATAAGACTTGCCTTCTTCTTCTGTGAAAGGTTTCCTTCTGTCTTTCAGATAACGACTCATTTCCCCATTATGGCACATCTCAAGCACAAGGTACACATAATTACTGTCCTCAAAGTAATTGTACAGCTAAAATGGAAAACACAACAGGGGTGGTAGATTAACAGAGTAGATACTTTTTTTAAAAACACAAGACTGTACAAGAGACGCACACAAATATGTTTACCATTAAAAAAATCAAAGCTCACAATTTTATTTTGGATATAAAATGAGTATTCATTAAATAATAACCAATTAGTCAAGTCATAGCCCGCCAGCTCACTGAGAACCTAAGCTCCCCATGGGGAAAGTGTAACTCACCTCCAGTATTGACGGGTGTTTTAACCGACACTGGATCTCCACCTCATTAATGACACGTTGCACCATGCCAGCTTTGTGCATGGCCTTCTTATCAATCTGCAGGGAAATACATAGGTAGGGCCGAAAATTACACTAGCAGATGCCACCCATCTGGTCCAACAAAAGAAGTAAACAAAGTAAAAGAGAAGACAGACTTACCATTTTGATTGCCACTTCCAAGCCTGTGTTCACAGATTTGGCTCTGTAGACGCATGCGAATGAACCTTTCCCCAGCAGGGTCAGGACCTTAAAGTCCTAAAAAAAAATAGGCAGGTTGGAATTAGATAACAGTTTTACTATGCAACGCGAGTCATCGCAACCAACAACGTCCTGTTTCAGTAAATCAACGCTTACAACCTCGATGTTAAGATCCTGGGATGAGGTGAAGATTTGATCACTTATCATAGATCTGCTGTTGTTTAAGTTCTGAATTAAGGACTGAATCACGTCAAACATCTCCATAGTGTTTGGCGCAGCAAACACTTTCCGATGTGATCGCTGCTGTGGTCGATCTGTTTGTGTGCGTGCTGTGCTCGGTTAGCGTCCATGGTTACCTGCATCTGACAGTGACATTTGGTAAAACGACATGAGGAGGAGGTTGTGGAGGTGATCCTGATCCCGGCTTTCCTCCCGCTAATTCAACCCTGCGGGACGCTTTGGTTTGTCTCCTAGCAACAGCACATGCCCCAATTCCCCAATCATAAACTGTCATTTTGCATCTCCAGAGAACACAGATACACAAACAAGTCCGATATCTCGCTCCTGTATCGTGATCCTCCTCACTAAGTCTTTGTACCATGGAGCGTGTTCCAGCCACACACGAAGCAACAGAAACACGAGTTGTTACTTTACGCGATCGAAGCCCAACACGAAACAAATCAATGTAAAAAAAAAAAGATCAACAGAGTACTTTTTAAACACACATTAACCAGTTGATGCTTAGTTACTAATAACAACAACAACCCTAAGCTAAAAGCGCTAGCCTAGCTAAAAATAACCGCGCAACTTCACTTACCTCAATTTTATCGCCAATAGAGACACTCATCTTCGGTTTAAATTCATAAAATCAGTTATTGAAGCGTGTATCTCTATCGCGCTGTTAGAAAACACATTTGAATCTCGTACTTTTGCTCCTTTCCAAAATATTTTTGCTTTCCTCCATTTTGAAAAGACCGCCCGTTAGAATAGTGGTGACGTAACGCGGGCGTCATCGGTCTGGACGAGTTTGAACGCCCGTTTAAAAAAAACTGTACATAAAAGTCCTCCCATGTATTCTTCTTATATGTTTTTTAAATGATAATGCATAAAATTATATATTTTTTAAATTACATTTTATTTTTGTGTAGCAATTATAAGGAGGCATAATTTACCGACGCTATTTATCGATATTGTATTTTTGAATTGTAGCTGAGTTCTTCCTGCACTCGCTGGTAAGAGACGATGTGGCTATTCTCGGAGATAAAACTCGCGTATCGCTTGTCTAATTAAATGTTATATATATATATATATATATATTATAGCCTGGTAGTTAAGGTATTGAACTATAAACCAGAAGGGCCTGGGTTCAAATCGTCTCTACGAACCTGCTAATGCTAGGTCCATGAGCAAGCCTCGTCACCCACAATTGCTGTTATTGAATGACTGGTTTAATTGTATGTCACCATCTAAATGTAAATATTAAATTAAATATGTATAATCATATGAAAAAGGCAACTCCTGAAGAAAACAAGGTTGGCAAGGAAAAAATATTTTAAACAAATTTTTAAGATCCATTTTGAGTTTAATTCTGACAGCAAAAATACAAATAAAGGAAGATATTTAAAAATGTACAAACCAGATTCCAAAAAAGTTGGGACACTAAACAAATTGTGAATAAAAACTGAATGCAATGATGTGGAGGT
>JAUZSU010121018.1:0-18307 GCA_034780255.1 Parotocinclus maculicauda
TTGTCTTGCCTACAGTCAAGCATGGTGATGGGAATGTCATGGTTTGGGGCTGTATAAATACTGCCGGCTCTGGGGAGCTACAGTTCATTATAAGAACCATGTATGCCAACATGTACTGTGACATACTGAAGCAGAGGATGATCCCTTCCCTTTGGAAACTAAGCCTGCAGGGCAGTATTTCAACATGATAACGACCCCAAACACACATGGATGATAAAGGCAATCCATGTCTCATGTCCCTAAATTGAGCATCTGCGGAGGAGAGCAAGGTCTCTAACATCCACCAGCTCTGTGATGTCATCATGGAGGAGTGGAAGAAGATCAAGTGGTAACCTGTGAAGCTCTAGTGAAGAGAGTTAAGGCAGTGCTGGAAAATAATGATGGCCACACAAAGTATTGGTACTTTGCGCACAATTTGGCCATTTTCACTCAGGGGTGTACTCAATTTTGTTGCCAGTGGTATAGATATTAATTGCTGTTTGTTGAGTTATTTTGAGGGCGCAGCAAATTTACACTGTTACACAATCTGCAGACTGGCTACATTGTATCAAAGTGTTATATCTTCAGTATTGTCTCAAAAATATATAATATAATACACTGATCACAAAAAATATTGGATATTTCAAAATGAATATAAAGTAATAAAAAAATAAGCATTTAATTTTATTTAATCAAACAAGATTATCAGAAAAGCAAATGAAAAGTCAAAGAAAGTCGTTTGATTGAGAAAATAAGATGCAAACTAATTTAACGTGATTGAGTAGCAAGTAGCATATTCATGGAGGTGAACAGAAGCATATCAAACTGGACTAGAGTGTCACACATTGACTGCTCAGTAGGGTGTATGGTCACTAAAGACTGCCAAAATACATTGACAACGATGGGGCATGGACAGGATCAAATTGTTCGGCAGTTCTTGTGGGATCCTCTTCCACTCTTGCTCCAGTTGTCAAGATGCCAGATGTCTTCCCAGTACATCCCAAGCATGTTCAGTGGGATTCAGAACGTTGATGACAAGAGATGCACAGTGGGGCATTGCATTAATGTCCATTAAAATAAAGTTGTTTCCAACTGCTCCAGCATAGGGTACCACTATAGGGTGCAGGACCTCATCTTGGTATCTGACAGCAGTCAGCGATCCATTTCTAATGATGTGGAGCTCGGTACGAACACCAATGCTGATGCCAGCCCAACTCATGATTCCCCAACCATTAAAGCTTTTTGTTTTGGCATCTCATTTGCATTATAGAACAACCTTCTTTGACTTGTTATTTGCTTTTCTGATGTTCTTATTTATTAAAAAAGAATAAATGCTTATTTTTTTATTGCTTTATATTAATTCTGAAGTATCCCCAAATTTTGTGAGCAGTGTGGTTGCAAAAATGTGAGGGTGTACTCACTTTTGTGAGATGCTGTATATCATAGCATAGTTTACAGTAAAGATGCGTAGAACACATTAACATTTGGTTAAATCATTAATCATTAACAAAAACTATATCATAATACTGTACTTAATATCTCATGCAATTTATGTATATTTATTTATTTCGTAGACATGATCGATAACAAGTAGATACAAAAGGGGATCCAAAAACTTTTGCAACACAAAACATTGTGTATAGTGTGGGTTGTATACAGTTGCAAACACAAAGTTAACTGTGGGTGCTGCTACTTAGCTCAGTTAGCTCACTGCTGGCCTGAGGCAATAGAGTAATGTACCACCCGCCCATGGGAAAATCAAAATTCAAATTTCAGAATCATAATTGCCCTTTAGCAGATGCAAAGAGCAACTTACAGCTGATACAATCTTACAAATCCAAGCAATTGGATTAAGGGCCTTGCTCAAGAATCTAACAGTGGCAGCTTGGCAGAGGTGCGATTTGAAACTTGGATATTCTGGTCCATAATCCTGTACCTTTGCCCACTAGGCCACCACAGTTCCACATGGATTCTCCATGTTCCATCCGCCTGGAACAGGTTGAGCAGGCAACAACCAGGTGGAATCCCTGTGAGGTACCCAAAGCTCTCAATCCGAAAGAGCAGAAGCTACACTTAGCCAGATAGATAAATTGTCAAAGAGTGTAAGCCCTGAACTCTTGCATTTAAACCTAATTCTGCCAGTTGTACCCGTGACCTTACTCCTTTTGCCACTATCCAAAGCCCAAGACCATAGGTGAGGACAGAAACTTAGACTGACTGGTTACTGAGGACTAAGCTTGTGCTTCACTACTTTAGACCAGCAGTGACAGGAAAACTGCTGCCTCTGATCCAATACATTTGTTAATCTCACAACTCTATCCCATCACTCATGAACAAGTTCCTGAGGTATTTCAACACTAGGGACAGGTTTTCTTCCCTCACCTACAGAGAGCAGCCGACCATGGTCTCAAGCTTGGAGACACTGATTCTTATCCCAGCCATGCTCTAGTGCATGTCAATGGTTCACCTTGTATTGATGTGAAAATGACAACACCATGGGCAAATAACAGAGACGTGACCTCTGTCACTCTATAACGGACCCCATTCCAAACACAGCTGCGTCTTGATTCTCTCACTTAATTCATACAGAGACTGGCTTGCATAAGGTAGTGACCCCAGTACCCTATATTCTTGCACAGAAGATGCTGAGGTACATGATCACATGCCTTCTCTAAGTATACAAAGCACATATAGACTGAATTGGTCTAGTCCTACAACACCCTATAAAGTTGTGAAAAAGAAAAGAGCTGTTTTTTATGTGGCAAGCAGGTTTTTGTGCTTCAGTGATTCTAAGAAAAGATAGCATGATGTTCCCTGTAGGTATACCATGGTCACCCATGGTATACAGGTCTGAAGGGAGAGGTGCCCCTATGAAAAGTATGAATAACAATCAATGTACACTGCCCAAAATATGGTTGCCCCCATTCCTCACTTCTGTCCCCTCTCAGTCCTTTAAACACCAAACCCTGGGGAATTCAGTTTCTGGCAGGGAATTAAGCGAAGTACCTAAACGCCTATGAGAACTTTACACAAACAATAACCAGAGCTTAAGATCCTGGTCCAAGCATCCTGGAATTATGAAGCTCCGACACTACCTGCTGCATCACTGCACACACTAAAAAATGCATAAATAAGCACTAGATGTAATTAAAAATCTTGCCTGTCTAATGTATGTGGTAAATCTATTTTGTTTCCACAATTAATAATTATTACAAACTATTAAGATAATCATTTAACCGTTGGGCTATTTTATAACTATGCATATTTAGACTAAGGCAGTCTAGAGAAATAAAATATTGAGATCTCCCTTGTACAAAATGTAACAACTGCCTGTAACATATATTCACGGCATACAAATACTACACTGGGATTTTACAGAAGAGTGGAGTTTATGCTTAGACATATTGCATTATGTAACTGTTTTAAAGCAAGCACTGTACAGATCTGAAGTATTTTTAGTCATGTCCTGTGTAAAGCAGGCAACAGAACTGCGTCTTCACTCCCCAGATACATGCTGTCCCTGTCTCTCCAACCGTGATCTTACCCGCTGTCCATATTTAACTGTTTGTTTAGGACTGAAAGGCAATAGCTGAGAAATTTAATGATAATTGTAGTTGATCAATATTGAGCTCATAATGTATTATGACTATTAAGCCATTTATTAAGTTATTGTACTTAATAGTCTAATTCATTCCAAAGCCTGTCCCAGAATTTGCAGGCAAAAGTGTTATGGGACACTAGTCCATCACAGGGCCCTGTAACCACACCACCTGACTATTATATTGCAAAACAAACCCAGGTCCTTGTGAACTGCTGTTTCCAGTTGCCTCTTACCTGCAGTCTTTCTTGATTACGCATAAAGAGCACATACACTCACACATTCATACGCACAAGGGGTAATTTATAGACATCAATTAACCTAACATGCATGCCTTTGGACTGTGGGAGAAAACCTGGAGTCCCAGGAGTAAACCCACACAGACACAGGGAGGACATGCAAACTCCACGCAACAGTGATACTTAAGGTGATGTGCCGCTCTAATGATAACTGTTTTTGATCAAAATGAAAATGACAATCATTATTTAGGCCTTTATCTAGTCTATCACAGAATTCACAAGCAAAAGTGCTATAAAGACACAAGTCTAACACTATCTGAGCATTACATTGCAAGGCCATACCAGGGTTCAAACCCAGTGCCATCACAAACTGCTGTATCCAGTTGCCTCCAGTCGTAATCACAGGAGCTGCAGTCTTGCATATGTTTACACGTAAATTTTACACACACATAAATCCCCACAATAACACACAAACACCACACCAATAACATGTTTTTGGTAATTAGTGTTTCACCCTGAAGCTTCCTAGGCACCAAAACATTACTTGACATGTCAACATGAAGTTGACAGGTGTTTCTGAAAAGCTGGTGACCGTTAAATCACTGTATATTGTTCCTAACAATAGTTATTCTCTCTGAAACGGCATACTGCTATACCATTTATCACTCACATTGTAAATACCACACAGTTTACACTGTTCTGTAGTGACAGACAGATATTATTTTTCTACCACCTACACGTAATTGACTACATGGGAAAAGATCTTATTTTCTCCATCATAAAAGTACATGTAGACCTCTTCTTATAAAAACAAGCCTTCTGATCGGCTGGATCAGCCACTCCACATGCCTCAAATCTGGCCAGAATGATGGCCAGGGGATTAATTTCCTACAATAGCACAAACAAACCCCTTATTGCAAAACTCCAGTAGTAATCCAAGAATTCATAACACAAAATGAACCATGTTATGCAATGGTCAGCAACTAAGCAATGAATTTCCGATTAGAGGGAATGAAGTTTTCGTATCATCGTGAAACTGGTATTGCTTGTTGTTTTATTTAACACCACTTTATACACTAACCAAATTGCCCAATCCTCTTAGTATCCTTACTCAGTTATATTGCTGTCTGGGCAGTAATTTTAAAAAGATTTGTGTATGTCGTTAATACAGCCAGCTCAAGGGTGTGCTTAAAAATAAAGATATAAAATGCCAAATGTGAATCTTTTAGCCAACCTTGAAACACTTGATTCGACTCTTGAGGAATGCTCTTCAAGCACTGAATGAGCCTTGTAAAAACCAGGGAATCATAGGCGTGTGAGATTGACAACCAGTGGAGTACTTAATGGGTTTCATCATATGTACCTACTCAGGAGAAAAACCATGCAGACACCACGAGGACAAGCAAATTCACTGAATCAGTCAGTAAATGCAACATGACAGCAAAGCAGTTTGTTCTGGATGAATTATGCTCAATAGCTAATCTAGAATGAATACAATTGTGAGCTAAGTTAGTCAAAATAAATATCCTTACATGCAGTCCCATATCTGATTAAACACTCATATTTACACACAAAACTATCTATGTAAATTCCTGTGCCACTGAGAGTCCGATGTTTTAAGAAAGCACCCAAATAACTGATTGAACCATTTGTGAAAATGAAATAAAAGATAAATACAGCAATAGAAAATCCAGTCCAACTAGGAACCCCAGCTTATCTAAGTATGTGAACGCTACTTTGAGCTGTCCATATATAAACACATGCCACACAATGTATTTGTATTTACATTTACGTTATTTAGCAGACGCCCTTATCCAGAGCGACATACAATTGACACAATCTTACAATCCAAGCAATTGTGGGTTAAGGGCCTTGCTCAAGGACCCAACAGTGGCAGCTTGGCAGATGAGAGGTATTAAGACAAAGTCACTGATTAAAATAGCACACTAAATATCAAAGATACACTTGTGTCAAGATAAATTAGTTCTAAGATAATACAGAAAGACAGGACAACAATTTACTATCTAAAGCAGTTTTCCCAAACTTTTTACAGCAGTGCCCCCATTTGTAACTGAGAATATTTGACACACACCCCACCCCTGACACATCTACACATCGAATGTTTCCAATCTCCATTAGAATGTAGATTTACTATTGTAATTCACACAACACTTCAACCTCGTACTGAACAAAGCAGAAAATGACGTATCACCTTTAAATTGGAATGATTCAAAGTGGGGTGCACTGGTGCACTATGTGTGCACACTGTGTAAGATAGACAGAGGCACTTACTTGCTTTCCAGCTCCTACTTTAGGAACCACTGATCTATAGTATTCCATTCATTATACTTTTACCTTCTACAACGCTTGCATGTGTACCTATATAAAGCACACTACTAATGCACTTATGAAGCACACAGTGTGCTAATGTAGAAAATAATGGCTTCTACACTACTTGCAAACCTACACCCAGTATGGGGCGATTTGAGATTCAGGAAACAGCTCTCATGCTAATGTTTAAGGTTATAGCAGCCATACAAATTATACATACTGCACTACTGTGGAATATTTTGCCATTTTGTGCACATTCTGGAACACATACGGTTGATTATATAACAGTTCCGACCTTAAAATCTGACTTGTGTTGAAGAGTTCTCACCGTGATGATATTTGTGATAACAGCACTGCCTTTTCATACCCAAATGGTATCACTCCGCTGGCGTGTTGCCAAGTAACCACAATCCTTATGCACACAAACATATGAATTATACAAATAACAGAAAAACCCTAATAATTAACTAATTTATATTGGTTAGTTGGTAATGAATTTTATTTGTAGCCCTTTTTTCTTTCATCTTAGCTTATTTACACTTGTATTTTAAACTAACCTTACTTTGGAGTGTTATATAAACCATATGCCTTTGTAGCATACTGTTAGAGCAGGGTAGAGAATTGTTACCGTTGCATAGCAACACCTCGTTGATGATACCTTTTTTAATGGAAGGAATCATGAGTGTTAAAATATATTCATACCTGGGCTTCTTCAATTAATTTAGTTTCTTTGTTTTGTTGTAAAAAAAAACTTTAATAATAAAAATAGATCACACAAGGTAGTGTGTTAACGCAAATAACATCATGGCTGTGATTATCTACGGCACTCGCCTGTTGCTAATGCCTGTGACCAAATCACAGCTGTGATGTTATTCGCAATAACACACTCCCACTTGTGTTCTATTGTTTATATACACACAACGCTTTCCAAAAATAGTACAATTCACTAAAGCAAGGTAACCAGCCTTGAAGAGGCCAATAACACCCTTAGTCATGAGTCGCCTAAATAATCCATGTGGAAAAAATCAAACACAAGATGCCTTTGGTAGGTATTTTCCTTCCTTGCAGGGGATCCGAAGTCTGCCATTGTAAAACACATGGTGTGCCCTAGATAAAATGCCAGCCATTCGTATGATTGGATAGGGGTTGCAGTGGCAGGGAATGGTCCCCCAACCAGTGTCTCCAACCTCAGCCATAGCCAAATATGTCTGAATATGATGACTGACCTAACAGGAAGCCACTGGCAGGACTTGCATGTCTTTGACTGCATTGTATAATTTAGTATTAAATTTCAGTAGTTCACTGTGCTTTCAGATTTGATTTATAAAATGACAGAATTTTAGATAGTGCAGTATACAATAAATAGGGCATGGTTTAAGACTGTGCAAGTGCGCCATCAACAATCCTTGACTGTGCCAAGAACACTTACTGTGATGAGTCCCACTAAACAACACACTGCAAAGATAAAAATCCAAAGGAGCTCTTCAGTTGCTAGATAGACCATTCTTTCATCTTGCGTTTTAGAATTTACTGCAATGCACAGGAGTGTAGTCTGCTTTTATGGGAAAGCTCTGTAAGTGGAGCACTTTAGAATGGCTAGGGAATGGGTAAGGATATCCAACTGTGTAATGTGTGCCCTCCAGAACACCCACAATAATGAACTGGGCCTAGGACTGGTTGTTTCAAAGCTGTTATTTTTGGGCCCTTAAGCAAGAACCTTGATCTCTCAGCTCAGTCATTCTGGTTATGCTAAATTCAGCAAATGGAATTAAGCAAAGCAAAGAGATCCTCAGATGCAATCTTCCATAAACTGCAGCGCTTTTTAGGATTTCAGGAATGTACTCCGCATTTATCAATGGTTAATATAAGGGCACAACTTCGTGCACTGTATAGTGACTAAGCTTAAGCTAATTTGACTAATTAGTCTGCAGTGATTAATGAAATATGGAACAGCCTACACAAGAAGAAGCAAGAAGCGTGTAATGATCAGAGGTACCTGGTTTGACGGTCTTGATGCGAATGGGTTCTCTGAAGTGGCGGATCACAGCATGTGTGTCTCGGTTGGTGAGGCCACTGACGGGTGTGCCGTTCACCTCGAGCAGCACGTCTCCATAGTAAGGCAACGAGCCGACATGACAGACCAGCGCGTCCAGGTCCATGTGTCCGAGAAAGGGAAAGAGGCCATGTTCAGCACCTCCAAGCAGCTCCACCACCGAGCCGAACTCACCCGAGCCTCCCCACGATATCGCACACTCCCGCACTTTAGTCGACCAGTGCTTCTTCCTCTTCAGCGCTTTGGACATGCTCGCTCCTCTTCCTCACCTTCAGCAGCAATCCAGGTGTGGGCTTTCCTTCAACATCAGCGCCCAGATGTTGCTTCTTCAGGAGTCAGTCGTGATCTTCCGCTTGTTTAGCTGTTCCCGTGCCTCATCTCAAGGTCTCTCACTAATGAGCACACCGATTTGCTCCTGAACAAGAACCAGGCAGGAAAATAACACCAGTTATAGAACCGTTATCCTTTTAAAGTGGATAAGCCTCGAATGACGATTAGCTGCAATCATAGTTTGCTTATAGTTCATTCCAGTTCTAACCAGTAAACAAGACTGACCAACAAAACAGCTTCCACCCAAGTCCACCAGTAAGCCAGAGCGTCAAGTAGCGAAAGAAATGATTCATTCCTCCAAACTACTAACCATACAAAGTATTACAATACCACAAATAGAACAGACATTCATCAGATCAGTAAACGATACAGAAGATGCTTGTATATCTAGAAATGATTGAAAAAAGAATTCGCTACGCTTTTCCTCCTCTTCCTCTTTCCGCGCACCTGACACACCGCTGTCCAGCAGCTCTGCATCCACAGCAGACTGAGCTGTTCCGATTTATTCTCACCTCTGGAACACCGCAACAACGTTCGCGTTTCTTCTCGGGCAGATCGAATGGCCCTTCTGAGCTCGTTCGGCCACAGCGACGGTGATTTCACACAGACGCTTCCGACGCGCTCCGTCAACCAGCACTTAACCGAAGCCAGTCCAGGCACTGTGCGCGCGCGCCTGTCAACAAACGCGTAAAAGCTGCAGGTGCAGCCTTCTGATTGGCTGAACCGTGAGCGGTACGTAAACACCAAGCGAGAATTCACCATAAAACGCTAACATTTGGTGTACACATAGGCTAATGGTTAAACAGTTTCAAGTCATACTAAATACTACGTCAAGAAATACACAAACACTAGTCAACCAAATCGTTAGTTACACCTTTCCAATTGTTAACGCAAATACAGTAGCTATCTAAACAGCCAAACACAAGCAATGATTGGCATGGTATGTAGACAGGGGATAATGGAGAACGTGCTGAAGTTCAAACCGAGCATCAGAATAGGAAAGAAAGGTGATTTAAAAGACTTTGGGTGACTGAATATTACAGGATTGTTGTAGCTAACCGGGGTCGTTTGCGCATTTCAGAAAGTGCTGATCTAATGGGAATTTCACACAATCACCTCTGGGGTTTATAAAGAATGTATCAAAAATGGAAATTATCCAGTAAGCAGCAGTTCCCTGGGCAAAAATGCCAGTGGTTAGAAGAGAATGGCCAGACTGGTACGAGCTAATGGAAATTCAACTGTAACATGAACGCATATCATGTTGAACCTTAGGCAAAAACAGTAGGAGATTCATGCAAAGCGTGGATCTGTCCTGCCTTGTATCAGCAGTTCAGGTGTGTGGTGGTGTAATGATGTAAAGGATACATTCTTCGCACAGTTTAGGGTCTCTTAATACCGACTGAGCATTGTTAAATTGAGTATTGTTGCTCACCGTGTCCATCCCTAACCACAGTGTACCCAACTTCTACACACCATATTACAAAACTTAAATAAACGCAAACTTTTCTTGATAATGAAAACGAGTTCACTGTACTCAAAAGGCTCCACACCACCACATCTCAATCCAATTGGGAAGTGGTAAAATGGGAGATTTACATCACTTATGTGCAGATGACAAATCCGCATGATGCCACCATATGGATCAAAATCTCTGATTATTGTTTTCAGCACCTTGTTGAATCTATGCCACAGAGAATTAAGGCCGTTCTGAAGTTATTCCTTACCTAGTCTAGTCACGTACAGTCCTGTTTAAAAACAGCAAAAAAAAAAACGGTATAATATACATAAACCAATTGACATACCTTCCCAGACATACTATATAAGTGAACCTAAAAGAGAAGTTCCTCTAAAGCGGCACCTTGTGGTTTACTGCTGTCAGTATTTTGTTAGACCAACTCTCTGAACCTGCAATTTGCTGACTTAATGAGACACCCTGACAAAATATCTGCTGATTTCAGTTGACACTCTGTAAATTAGCTTAATCAACTGCTTAATTAAAGACATGTAAAGACAAGCCTAATGTAAAACCTTGGTAGCACATTATCTCGTAAATGCAAGCTCTTGCATAAGGTTGCTTGGAGCCATCTGCGGTCTATCCACACCACTGCGGTTTACAGTGAATGAACAGGGGCAAGTTGCTTTAACCCAACAGAAGCAAGACTACATGCATTTTCCGTTTTCTGTTATTGCTCATATTATTGTTATTTTCTGTAGACGCTGTCAAAATATTTATGCAGAAATACAATTTGTTCTCACATTATCTGAGCAAAACTGAACCAAAAATCAAGTCTGGTTTCTGTGGTTGCCTCGGTTAACAATAAAAAAGGACAAACGAATTGGAACTTGTGACACTGACCCAGTCAGAATTACACACAACTTTCTAGACAGTGCGCCTGCCTGTCAGTCATAGCACAATGCTTGTACAGGGTTGAATTTGGTTGATTCCAAGCTACAACTTTCTGAAGATGTCACAGACGCTTCCTTTAAGCCTATTGGAGTGCAAAATTGAGGAAGACAGCAACATTCTCATGTTACAAAGATTTTTCATCCGCTAGCAACTATTCCCACTGTAAATGCTTAGCACTTCCATTTATTGTCCCTTGACGTTTTCATAGCAGTTCAAAGCACTAATTTGCATACATTTCCCACTAGTTGTATGTATAGGCCTCGGTGCAATGCCGGTTGATGAGGGCAATAAACCCAGAGTGAATTGAGGGTATGCATGCATTATTAATGATACATCAATGCGGGTTAGGAGATGATGAAGGTGAGTGTTTTGATCCCAGCTCCAAAATATCTGACACAGCACTTCAGATTCAAGCTCAAAATCAAAAGTTGGAGCGTTTAGTGGGACGGTGCATTTCTGAAACTCTCTAAACCTGCCAAAACTTTACTTTTTGTTCCACCACGCTGACCTAATTCAGTCATGCTGCTGTAATACTACAACTCACCAGCCGCTTTGCACCAAGAAAAGTCATCATTTTAGTACTGTGTTGTCTTGGTTTCAGCTAGCAACCGCAGTGTACATCAGAATGAGATTTTTATTCTTTAAATGTCAGCTACATATTCAACATTTTAAAACAAAAGGTTCTTTATACATGCTTTACAGAATGTACACAGGTGTTGGAAAAAATACAAAATAAAAATACATTCAAGCAGCATTGGAATAGTCTCAAAGCATTAATGCTGACCTTTGGTTTCAATTGATAAAGATATTGGCAGTCGCGAGTGTGTGACTGTGCCATGCATCCTAAATTGAAGCTTTTAGCTTAAACTTGAGCCCTTCAATAAACATCATTATACAGTGGGCCTTGAAAGTTTGTGAACCATTTAAAACTTATTTCTGCATCAACTACCTAAAACATTAGAATCTGATTTCTCCAGAAGTATTAAATAAGGAGAACCCAATTAAACAGAAGAAACAAAATAAAATACATGGTCATTTATTTACTGAGAAAAACAATTCAAATGTTAACTGGGAATGGCAAAAGTATAAAGTATGTGAACCTCTAGCAGCTAATGTAAAGGTGAAATCAGGTGTTTTCAATCAATGGACAGAGTGGGCACTATGTTTTATGCAAAAAAACAACCAAATAAACAGGGATCAATCAAAGTCTAATAGGCTGATGAGCTTCAACAACTATTTTAGTTTGTTTAAAATCTACTTCGTTCATGCCATGATGTAACTGGACAAAACGATTGAAGTAGTTTTTAAACAAACTAAAATAGTTGTTGAAGCTCATCAGCCTGGAAAAAAAAATCTTAAGAGTTTGGACCCTCATTCAGACATGCAATTTGTGAAATGGTCCGAGAGCTATGCTCTGCTTTCCAGAAAGAATACTGCTGTCAATCTGCAATTTGTTAACGAGCACAACAGCTGACAAGCAAAAAGGATATTGGCTATAAAGGATATTAAACATTTTAAGATGGATGAGAATGCTTTGGTTTAAATGAGAGGTATTATGTCTACACAAGGAAAAAAGCATAACAATGTTATGACATGTATAAGTCATTGTAAGTGTAGCATTAGGGTATGGACGTGTTTCGGAACCAGGATAGCCCATGAACAAACATTATTTATGAGACAATGCTTTCTAAATTATACCTACCAAATTCTGAAGCAAACTTTCAAGACATGTCTATGAATTGAATCTCAAGGAAAAAACAAAAAAAAAGTTACTGTTTTGGAAGAAATGTTGTGAAAGCAGTTAATGTGGGTAAACCCACCAACATTTCAGAGCTGAAGCTGTTCGACATGAAGAAATGTGCTAAAATCCCTTTAGGCTGAAATGCAAGACAATCAGCAAATACTGGCAACTGCACCTACTGCAGCATATCCGGGGTTCATACCATAAACTGAATGCAATGTTTCACAGGTATGTAATATTATATAATTTCCCTCAATAAAATGAATGACCAAGTATAACTATGTCTCAATTATTAAACTGTTCTGATGTTTGAAGCAATGTTTTTGCAGAAATATAGGGTTTGTAAACTTTCAATCACTACTGTAAAAGATCAGTTCATTTCAAATTGCTCAATATGTCTGAAATTAGTGGGTTTGTTGTAATCTATCCGACAGCAGAAGTGTGTGCAAGTAATTGCAGTCATATTTTCTACACCTATTAAACAGTCTTTATAGCTTTAATACCACCCAAATCTCACCAAAGGATGAGGTCATACCTCAAATGGCTGGCTGTTGTAGACAAAACAGGACAGAAAGTCAGGTCACATGGTGTAACAACCCAAGTGTTTTCCCCCCTAGGAGTTATAAGATGGCCTGGTAGACAGAACCATGTGTAAATCGTAAAACAGCTGGAAATCAAGACACTAACTGAAAAACAACATGAGAACTTGTCTGGTGCATAATTCAAACCAGCTCAAACAATGTGGCACTAGAATCACACTGCCTTACATACTGAGCAGCAGCATATCAATTTCAAACCATAACATTTGAAGAGTATCCATATCCACGCTAAGGGAAGTGCACTTCTTAATAACATTCTCTCAGAGGAAAATGTGTATCATAATTTCACTGCCTTGTGCGCACACATTCTTTGGCATGGTCCTGCTATGGACGTGCAGCATTTTTTATCACTGTACCAAGGCGAGGGAAACTAGGCAACATAACACAAACAACATAGAGGAGCAAAGATTACTGGTGACCAGCATAAACCAGTATGCACATACAAGATAATCCAGCAGAATCCAGACCAGAGTTTTGGTCTGTGCTGTTTACTCAGCAGGGGGTCCAAAGCAAAAAAAAATAATAATAATAATAAAAAAATACAAAACAATTATGTACTTCACTCAACAGCAACCTATAGTTGTAGATTGCTGTTCAGTTTTAAAAAGTGCTAAAAGATAAAGACTACAGCAATGAGGAATTCTTCCAGAACACAAACCTGCATTTAAAACACGTTTAACAAATCTAAAGCAAGCAATTCAGCTCTATATGGCATTACCGGTGTCAAGAACTGATAGTCTTGTTAATATTCGCTAACCACGAGATCTCAGTGGAGCGAAACAGATGTTATTTAATTAATAATATTAATAAGTTCCATTTATATAGCGCCGTTCACAAACCCAAATGCTGTAAATAATATTAATACTGACATACGGGCAGGTCCATTGCTCCATGATGGTATGGTCAGACTAGATCTTCTGATGTTTGGCACACAGTCTGTATTTTCTGGGCTTACAAGACTGGCATAAACTGCACAAATTCCTGCTCTATATGTACTCATACATATACTTAACATTTTACAGAATGAGACAAATTTCCACAAGTTACTCAAACTGAACACTAGCTACAGGCATGAACAAAAAAAGATGGTGAACTGCATAAAAATGATTATACAGTAAAGCACTGTAATATGCACATGGTAACAAACTGTCAACAAAGTCAATATGCAGGTGGGTGAACCCTGTAAGGCTGATGTCATTCGATTGTCAAAGGTGCAATGTTCTGTATGTTAGATATAGTGCCTTTCTAAAACGTAGACGGATGGGGTACGTTTGGCTTTGTGATCAACATTAAACATAGGAAATCTATTACCTTGACAAACACAGTAACTTCAGTTTATAGTATTTAAAAGGAAAGAGGGGAATGTTATCATCCCATTATTACGTCCCAATGCAAGTCCCATTATTACCTGTTCAATGCGGCCAGCAGAAATGAGTAATGCAGAAAGGATAACTGACTCCCTGACGGCATTAAACTGAGAGAACAGCATACCCATACATATATTAAACAGTACAGGGACTGATTCAAACAAGTAAGGGCGAGTCAGCCAATCCCAGCCTGGAACTGTGGGCTTATCTGTTGAGCAAGTCTCTCCACACCTGTCCTTTTTGCAGAGCCAGAGCTGCAGGCTCAAAGCTTTGGCATATGTATGTGAGTTCCAAACCTCCAAAGCGAGGAACAAAATTCATGATAAAGGCTGGGCAAACAAGGCTCTTAGAAATATTACATTCACAGCCTCAACTTTAACCAGGAGATTAGTGTTTAAGGAATGAGAAGGAAGATCATCAAAGTTCCAAGTTTAGAGTTTCTCACAAGAACCATACACACTCCAGCAAGGTTCCGCGGTGGGAACAGGACGAACTGTAAACACATAAAAAGGGTCGCTTCTTGGCAGAGTGTGAGGTTTCTCAGTGGAGGTAGTGGGATTTGAAGAGCAAAATGAGCATGGTGTAAACACCGCCTGTTGGTAGTGCTCTACGTGTTAGGTGGTTGGTGTTCCTGAGGATTAGTCCTGTATGAGGCTTCCTCCAGCCCGCTCCCATTAGAGAGAACTGTTTGGGGCTTGCGTACAGTCACTGAGCCCTGAGAAAACTCTGTAGAGTGAGGGTCCACTTCACTCCAAAATGATCTGCCTGGAATATCTGAACAGAGAAAAGAAATAAAAGATCACCATTAAGGGGTAGTAAGACACAGGAATGCACAAATACAGTTGCTTGTAATTAACTGATACTGACAACCTCTGTATAAGCAAACCATCAGTATAGTTTACTGCAATAAGTGTTTTAATATAAAGATTTTTTTATGACCTCATTATGTTCTGTGAAACAGAAAAAAAGGTCATTAACCAAAATGGACGTTGACCAAACATTACCATAGTAATAATGTAATAAATACAGAGGGTATTTTCACAAGAAAACCACAAGCAAACGATATGTAAATCCATCAGCAATCAATCTTTGTTTTAACTCTGTGTACTTAGAAAGCAATTAAGAAGGGTTTTAACTTTTGTTGTTCGTCATAGGTAGGCAAAGATGGAATTGATTCTGATGTCTGGGGAAATAACACAAATGTCACACAGCACTGTTGCATCCATCGCAGCCAAATTCTGAGAAACTGGAACCATGTACGACAAGCCACATAGTGGTCATCCAACTAAGAAACTAAGAAGTCACTTTGCTAGCATGGAAATAACCTCTCAGTTACTAAATTGTGAGATTACGGACTACTGTGCATGCACACTGCAGAGTGCTAGCACCACAAATCAAGCTAGCATTCTATCTAAGGGTGCATGACTGAAGTTCAAATTTAGTGAACAAACTGCAAAAGGAAATAAAATGCAGATAACACCAGTATCACAATCTGTGTCGTTAGACTATGTGGCCTGGTTTTAAAAAGACAGACGTTGCTCAAAAGGCGGCAATCTGCAAACTGTAAAATATTGGTAGCCGATAGCTTGATAAGTAACTTAATTCATAACAAAATATGAACTTGTCAGTACTAATATCATACAGAATATGAAGATTATGACAAACTTCAGAGGCCAGCTGTCCACAATAGGCTTAAACCAGCTACGGTATCACAACAAAAACGCCCATGGAAATCTTTAACAGAATCCTTCTGCAAAGAAGTGTTATATGACATGAAAAGCAAAAAAATGGCATGGCATAACAAATGGAGGTCGCAATAGATGGGTTCAAACTAATATTGAATACTTTGGGCACAAGATCTACACTGCCAAAATCATATAAAACCTTGTCATCATCATGTCAATATCTCACACCCCTAGCTTCAGATGTGTGGTTCAGGTACTCTCACCATTGTTACTGTAGTGGTGTGTGGCACGGTGTTGTGGCTCCGGTATGTCTGCTGTGATCAGGGTGTTGAGCACTGCATCCTCATGCTGCCCATCTCGACTTGTCTCTCTGGGCATTTGGGCATCTAAAGCGTCTTCCTCACTTAGGTAAGAATAATGGCAGTAGTCGCGTGTGCGAGAGTAGATGTTGGCATTATCGTAGCAGTCTGAGCAAATGACCAACGGGCTGGTACCACCTGTCAAAAGCAGAAATTAGATCACGGAGTTTAGTGTATACGCTAGCACATCAAGAATAGGTTTTCCATCATCAGGTTTATTGTTTTTGCAACAGTATAATGACCACATATATAACATAATATTGACAACCGAATCCAAAAATTTAAAACATGGATTCATCAGTCCATAATACTCTGTTCCTCTGATCTTCATTCCAATCTTTTTGTTAGCCTTTTCACCCATTCCCATCCTGAAAAATAGGATTTTCTTGGCTGCTACCCTTCCTAAAAGACCACTCCTAATTAAAGAAACACTGTAGAAGGGTCAGCTTGGTGAGGCTGCCAGATGCTGCCATTGCCATTTTGTGCAAGGTGTAAGATGAAGTCCCATTAAATACTGTAACATATAGAAGCTGTTTTTTTTAATACTGCATACAAATTTCATGTATTTTCTGACTGTAGTCCAATAAACAGAGTGAGAAGTAATTATAAGCCATCATTGTAACATTGCTAAGAACACTAGTATCAAATCTGATATACAAACATACTGTATATTAGTAAAACACACATCCAATCTAAACTGTTTGTGTGACAGAAGCTTACAGACCATTAGACAAATGTGGCAGACCCTCTCTTGGTTCACCCGGCTGAAAGCTGCTGCAGCCAGCAAATAGGGACCCAACACGATTGCCCAGCATCCCACTGGTCTCCTGGTCCATTTCTCCACCCACCTCAGCATAACATACACCTGAGGAAAATGTTTTTTTTTTTTTTTTTTTTAAGAAATGCAACAAAACATTTAGGTTAAGGTCAGCATTTAGTTTAACTTCTATATCTAAGTCATAAAGCATGTAACGGTTCTACTTGTAATTGTAGATCAGTAATTTACTAGTTCAGTGTAATTTCTTTTTGTCTTTCTATTTGTGGGGTATCCAACAAAGATCACTAACAGCAGGTAAATAAAGCGCACGATAGAAGCTTATTAACATAAGAACAATAACAGCTAAAAGCAGTAAATTCACTGCCAACAACTGCAGCTCTTCGATAATGATTACATAGCTTGTCAGTGTCTAGAAATGTATAATTATCCTAAATGGCTACACTTCCACATCATTCAACGCGTGTGTCCATTATGATTTCGTAATCGATGGTACAGAAGTTCAGTTAACATCACTATGATGATTAAAAGGGGAACTTAAACAATTATCTGCTAAAATAAACATGCAGAATTTGTTTGCTGAATCATAATGCAACACACAAACAATTGTACCTTTACAATTACATAGCAGGTCAACCATGTGAAATGTTATGTTTCTTTTCATTCAGTAGACGGGATTCTCTTTGACAGAATGCACTGTTGTGGTTTGAATACATGATAATGACTGTGGCAAGTTACTTTAAATAAAAAAGCAATCAAAAGACTTAAACTGGATGCAATGTGAAAAATCTCCATTCACAGTTTATTCAGAAATGTAATCAACTTAAAGTTAGAAAGAAAAATC
>JAUZSU010121028.1:0-30330 GCA_034780255.1 Parotocinclus maculicauda
GGAAGACGCTGGAAAGTATGAAATCACACTGACCAACTCAGTTGGTCTAAATTCAGCTGAAATTACAGTTGTCGTCCTTGACAAACCAGGTCCACCAACTGCAGTCAAAGTAGATGAAATAAGTGCTGATTATATTTCATTATTGTGGGAACCTCCAGTTTACGATGGTGGCTGTCAAATCAATAACTATGTTGTTGAAAAGAGAGATACAACTACGACGGCATGGCATATTGTCTCAGCTACAGTGGCAAGGACATCCATTAAAGTATCTCATTTGACGCAGGGAACAGAATATCAATTCCGTATTGCTGCTGAAAATCGTTACGGCAAAAGTCATGCTGTTGACACTGCCCCAGTTTTTGCTCAGTATTCTTTCACTCCGCCGGGTCCTCCAGCTGATCTTCAGGTTGCACAAGCCACAAAGTCAGGCATGCTGGTTACATGGAAGAAACCAGCCAGTGATGGCGGAAGTCCAGTAATGGGGTATCACTTGGAATGCAAAGGACAAAGCAGCATTCTCTGGACAAAGGCCACTAGGGGTCTTGTTGCCGATACTCAGTTTAAGGTAACTGGGCTTGAAGAAGGTCTTCTCTATCAGTATAGAGTATATGCAGAAAATATCGCAGGCATTGGACCTTGCACAAAAGCTTCTGAGCCTGTCGCTGCAAGAGATCCATGTGATTCTCCAGGTCAGCCAGTTGTTGTTAACATAACAAGGACTTCTGTTTCTCTTACCTGGACCAAACCTGAGAATGATGGTGGAGCCAAAGTGACGGGATACATCGTGGAGAGACGAGAACTACCCGATGGCCGTTGGTTAAAATGTAATTTCACAAATCTCCAAGAAACATTCTTCGACGTGACAGGCCTGACTGAAGATCAACGATATGACTTCCATGTGATTGCAAAGAATGCAGCTGGTTTGCTTAGTGAGCCATCAGAAAGCACAGGCCCAGTTACAGTGAAAGATGATGTGGATCCACCTCGAATTACAATCGAGGACAGCCTCAGACAAGTAGTCGTGGTCAAAGCGGGAGACATGCTAAGACTTGATGCTGAAATTTCAGGCCGCCCACTTCCTGTGACTTCATGGACAAAGGATGGAAAAGAAATTGATGCTAAAGCAAGAGTGGAAATTTCATCAACAATTACATCCACAACACTGATTGTCAAAGACAGCATTAGAAGAGACTCTGGACAGTATGTTCTCACATTACAAAATGTCGCTGGTACCAGATCGATAGCAATAAACTGTAAAGTGCTTGACAGACCAGGCCCATCATCTGGACCACTGGATGTAACTGGTTTGACAGCAGAAAAATGCACAATAACATGGGGCCCACCGCAAGAAAATGGCGGAGCTGAGATCCAGCACTACATTGTCGAGAAGCGTGAGACGAGCCGTCTCGCCTGGACGTTAGTCTACGGAGACATGAAGGCTACAACATGCAAAGTTACAAAACTACTTAAGGGCAATGAATATATCTTCAGAGTTCGGGGAGTAAACAAATATGGAACAGGGGAAGCTCTGGAAAGTGACCCTGTTAAGGCCCTAGATCCATTTACAGTAGCTGATGCACCAACAAATGTTGAAGTCACCAGTGTAACAGCTGAAGCTATGACAATTTGCTGGGAAAGGCCTGTCTCTGATGGTGGCAGTAGTATCAGTGGCTATGTAATAGAAAAACGTGAAAAATCTGGTCTTCGTTGGGTCCGTGTCAACAAAAAACCTGTTTATGACCTAAGAGTTAAGGCCTCCAATCTCCGTGAAGGATGTGAATATGAATACCGGGTGTATGCAGAAAATTCTGCTGGTTTAAGCGCACCAAGTGTGCCTTGTCCATTGACAAAGGCTGAGGATCCATTATTCTTGCCATCACCACCTGTTAAACCAAAGATAATCGATTCCACCAAGACCACAATAACCCTTTCTTGGAATAAGCCACTCTTTGATGGTGGTTCTCCAATCACAGGATACTCAGTCGAATACAGGAAAGTCAACGATGAGGACTGGACTGTTGGTGTCCATCACACGAAGAACACTGAGTTTACAGTTGTGGGGCTGACATCGGGAGAAGAGTACGTCTTTGTGGTTAAATCAATCAACAACGTTGGTGCGAGTGAACCAAGTCCTGAAACTGATCCACAAGTAGCAAAGGACAGAGAAGAAGAGCCTGTTTTCCTCATCAGCAATGAAATGCGGAAAACTCTGATAGTTAAAGATGGCAGCTCGTTCACCCTTAGAGTTCCGTTCAAGGGGAAGCCTGTGCCGAATGTCATGTGGAAGAAGCCTGATGTTGACCTTCGAGTTAGAGCAGCAATTGATACTACTGACACTTGCACATCCATCACAGTTGAGCAAGCGACTAGAAACGACTCAGGAAAGTACACCGTGACTCTACAAAATGTTGCTGGAACAGCTACACTTACGCTGAACGTAAAAGTGCTTGATTCACCTGGACCACCTACCAGTATTTCAGTTAAGGAAGTGACCAAAAACTCTGCAACTGTTACGTGGGACACACCAGAAAATGAAGGCGGTGCTCCTGTTAAGAACTATCTGATTGATCTACGTGAGGCAAGCAAAAAGGGATGGACCAGGGTCACAGAGAACTGTTCTCGCCTTACTTACAAACTAACCGATCTTCAAGAAGGAGGTGTTTATTATTTCAGAGTCACTGGTGAAAATGAATATGGAATTGGAGTACCACTTGACACTAAAGAAGGAACTAAGATTACAGGTACAGTGTTATGTTGTTTGATTATTAATTATTGATGACTGGATAGAAGAATGTTGCTATAGTTACATTGTTACTATTTAACTATTTCAGAAAAACCAAGTCCACCAGCGAAGCTTGGAGTAACTGATGTTTCAAAAGATAGCGTTTCTCTGTCTTGGAGTAAACCTGAGCATGATGGAGGAAGTAGGATCACCAGTTACCAGGTTGATGCTTTGGAGAAAGGGCAACAAAAGTGGATAAAATGTGGTTCCACCAAATCAAATCACTTTGTTGTCTACGGATTGAGAGAAAACGCTGAATACTACTTTAGAGTTCGTGCTGAAAACCATGCCGGATTAAGCGACCCTAAAGACATGGTTTTGCCAGTGCTTATTAAAGACCAAATAGGTTTGTGAATTTTTATTATACCTGGCTTGAATGTTTGACTCTTTAAGCTATTTTATATAAGCAATCATTGTTCATGTTGATTAAGCTAATACTTGTCTCCTTTTCTAAACAGAGGCACCTGAAATTAACATGAAAGACTTCCAGCACAATACTGTCTATGTCAAAGCAGGTTCAAACCTCAAAGTTGAGATCCCCATTACAGGTAGACCACTTCCTAAAGTGATGCTCTCAAAGGATGATCACGTTCTGAAATCGACCATGAGGTTCAATTCTGAAGTGACCTCCGACTGCCTTGTCATCACGCTGCGCGAGTGCGTTGCCCATGATGCAGGCAGATATGACATTACAGCATCGAACTCAAGTGGTACCACAAAGTCCTTTATCAACATTGTTGTTCTGGACAGACCAAGTCCACCCATTGGTCCAGTTGAACTGTGTGACATCACGGAGGACAGCGTAAGTCTGAAATGGCTTCCTCCAGCATATGATGGTGGTAGCCCAATCACCAACTATGTTGTCCTGAAACGCGAAACAACAACAGCAAATTGGATCGAAGTTTCCTCTGCAGTTGCAAGGTGTACAATTAAGATTATGAAACTGATGACTAAAGTGGAATACCAGTTCAGAATTAGGGCTGAAAATCGCTTCGGCATCAGTGATCACGTTGATTCCCCGCCTGTCACAGTCAATTTGCCATATTGTAAGTCACAGTCTATATTTTTTACAAATCAGACATCTTAGGCTGCACGAAAACATTAACCAATAAATGTATTTCACTCTGTTTTAGCAATTCCAGAGGCACCTTCAACACCATGGGTAACTACTGTCACTAGAGAAAGTATTACTGTTAACTGGAAAGAGCCTTCTTCAGATGGTGGAAGCCACATATTTGGCTATCATCTCTACATGAAAGACAAAAATAGTATTCTGTGGAAGAAAGTTAACAAAACTCTCATCCGTGCCACTCACTCCAAAGTGACAGACATCAGCCCGGGCCTAATCTACGAGTTCAAGGTTATAGCAGAAAATGCTGCTGGTATGGGTCCAGTCAGCAAGATATCTGATGCTGTCCTGGCAATTGATGCCTGTGGTAAGGATATATTAAAATTGTAATATTATAAAAAAGATACACCATTTGAAGTTGCACTTACTAGGCAGTTTATTAGTAGTATACTTGTACAGGCAGTGATCTAATTAGTCAATCATGTAAATAAAATATATCAGGAAATTTGATGTTTGAAATTTGAATTTTTTTTTTTCATTTCATTCTTATGTATTTATTTCACTCAGTAATTAACAGACAAATTACTGTCATTGAGCCAGAGAACCTTTAATCTAGTGTCACTGGCAGGTTCTTAACGGCAACCTAAAATCAAAAATAAGAATATATTAAATATATTGCAGTACAAACAATACGAACTGAATCAAATACCCAAACAAGCACAATGCAGAAAATGCAAGACAGCCATAGTGAATAAAACAACATCTAAAATAGTTTTTTACAAGAAGTGATATGGATGAGAAATGATTAGTAAGCATGTTATATTCTAATGTTTACATTTCTGATTGTTAAAAAGCCATAACTTCAGCTGATCAGTAAAATAACAGTTTGTATTTTCACACAAAATTATCTCTAGAGTTTACTCAGAATGGTTCAATAAAGCTAAGAATCATCCAGTGTGCAGCAATTCTGCAACAAAAAAAATCCTTGTTGATTAGAAGGGTCAAGCCCAGATTAGTCTGAGCTGAGAATAATGCAACAGTACCTCAGATAACTGCTCTCTCTCTCTGTCTCTCTCTCTCTGTCTCTGTCTCTCTCTCTCTTTTTCTCAATTGTGGTGAGCAGAAAAATCTTAGAGTGCACTGCACATCAAACATTAAGGTAGATAATATAAAGTTTGTGTTCATATTCAGGTGTTTAATTGCTATTAATATGTTTTTCAGAACCACCAACTAATGTCCGTGTGACTGATATAACCAAGAGTTCAGTGAGCCTTGCCTGGGAGAAACCCTCCTATGATGGTGGAAGCAAAGTGACTGGCTATGTAATTGAGAAAAAAGATGGTCTAAGGGGCAAATGGTCAAAGGATAATTTGACAAACATTTCAGACACAAAGTTCACAGTATCAGGCCTTACTCAAGACGAATCTTATGAATTTAGAGTCTTGGCTAAGAATGCAGTTGGTTCTGTGAGTAACCAATCAGTCACAGTTGGACCAGTAACATGTGTGGATACCTACGGTGCTCCCGAGATTGAAATCCCTCAGGAATATTTTGACGTGGTGAAATACAAAGCAGAATCGACCGTTCTTCTTAAACTTGGTATTATTGCTAAACCTCAGCCAACAATTGAATGGTACAAAGATGGAAAAGAGCTGGAGTCTGGACCTCAGACCATGATTTCAAACACGTCTGACTATGCGTCTGTCTTAATAAAGGAAGCCACACGCATAAACTCTGGAACATATGAGCTCAAGATCAAGAACTCTTTGGGCTCAGCATATGCTGCTGTCAGATTACTTATTCAAGGTATGCCCTTGAACTTATTATTAATTTGTTTCTAAAGTTGTTGAAAAAATATGTTTTTTTGTGCAGTGTACAGTATAATTAATTAATTATTGTCTGTCTATGCTAGACAAACCCGGACCCCCTGCTGGAGAGATTCAGTTTAAGAAAGTCACAGCAGACACAATAACTATCATGTGGGATCCTCCAGCTGATGAAGGTGGTGCAATGGTCACCCATTACATTGTGGAGAAACGTGAGAGCAGCAGAATCATGTGGTCCATAATCTCTGAGAAACTGGAGGACTGTATCGTCACAGTTCCCAGACTTATCAAAGGCAATGAGTACATCTTCCGTGTACGTGGGGTAAACAAGTATGGAGTTGGAGATCCTTTAGAATCAGAGCCTGTCATTGCACAGAACTCCTTTGGTAAATAATGTTTCAGTCATCTTTATCTGTTTTGGTAGTTCTGTGTTCAGCTGTGAACCTACTTTTGATTTTTTTTTTCACAGTACCCCCCAGCCGTCCTTCCAAACCTCAGGTCACAATGATTACAAAATCAACAATGACTGTGGTGTGGGAAAGGCCAAGTATGGATGGTGGCAGTGATATAGATGGATATTATCTGGAGAAAAGAGAGATAAAGAGTCTTCAGTGGTTCAAGGTTGTCAAGGATCCAATTCGGGACACTAGGCAGAAGGTTTCCAATCTCACGGAGGGAAATGAATATCAGTATCGTGCCTGTGCAATTAATAAAGCTGGAGCTGGTCAATATTCTGATGCGTCCATCTTCTATAAAGCATATGATCCTATCGGTAATATCTCCACTGTTTTTTGTTTCATTTTGAAATAATGCATAACATTTTGGAGTTTTTACATCACCAGTGCTGGTGTTTTGGGGCTCTAATTTTATAAAATATTTTATACCGATTTTAGATCCACCCAGTGAGCCAACAAAACTTAAAGTTGTCGATTCAACGAAGACATCAATCACACTTGGATGGGTGAAACCTGTCTATGATGGTGGCAGTGAAATCACAAGCTATGTAGTCGACCAGATGACAGCAGATGAGAAAGAGTGGGTTACTATCAGCTCCAAGGGTGAAGTAAGAACCACTGAATATGTGGTATCCCATTTGAAACCAGGCGTGTACTACTTTTTCCGCATCTCAGCCGTAAACTGTGCCGGAGCTGGACGTCCTATTGAAATGATTCAGCCAATTCAAGCCAAAGATATTCTAGGTTTGTGTTTTTCTGCACTTTTTCTTGTATGTATTTTATGTATGTATGTGTATATATATGTTACTCGTATTGCTGTGAATGTAATCAAATTCTAATCTTCGTATTCTTACAGAGGAGGCTGATGTTGATCTCGATATGTCAATGTCAACTCAGTATACAGCAAAGGCTGGAAGAGATGTGGAAATCATGATACCTCTCAAGGGCAGGCCTGCACCAAATGTCACATGGAGAAGGGGAGATAAGAATATTGTAGGAGATGCAAAATACACTATTAATAACACAGAATATTCTACCACACTCATTATTCCAAAGGTCACTCGGGATGACTCGGGCAAATACCTTCTGGAGATTGAAAATGGAGTTGGTGAACCGAAGACCATAACTGTATCCCTGAAGGTGTTAGACTCGCCATCTGCTTGCAGTAAGCTGGTAGTGAAAAACGTTACACGTGGTAAGCTCACGCTGAGCTGGGAACCTCCTCTAATTGATGGTGGATCTCCAATTACCAACTACATAATCGAAAAGAAGGATGCGAAAATGAAGGCTTACTCCATAGTTACCGAAGAATGTGCTAACACATCGTGCAAGGTTGAAGGTCTGTCTGAAGAGATTGCCTACTTCTTCCGTGTAGCTGCTGAAAACGAAAATGGAATTGGTGATACTTGTGAGACCGCAGAACCTGTCAGGGCGACGGAGACTCCTGGACCTGTAAAGGACCTTGCAATGGTTGACTCAACTAACACATCTGTAAGCCTCTTGTGGACAAAGCCTGATCATGATGGTGGCAGCCACATTTCTGAGTATATCATTGAAAAGAGGGAAAGAGATGCAGAGACGTGGAGCCTTGCTGGTACTTGCAGATGCTGTAAGTATGAAGCAACGCACCTTAAAGAACTCTCAGAGGTGTTCTTCAGAGTATTTGCCAAGAATGAGAAGGGCCGCAGTGACTTTTCTCAAATTGGGCCTATTACTGTGAAAGAGTTCCTTATTCCCCCTGTAGCTAACCTAATCGATTACCCTAATGGTGAATTAAGTGTCCGCATTGGTCAAAATGTGAATATCGAATTACCATACAAGGGTAAACCCAAACCAACAGTTCAGTGGATGAAAGATGATGTTCCACTTAAGGAAAGCGAACAGGTTCGTTTCAGGCAGACAGAGGATAAGGCTACCTTGATCGTGAGAAACACAAGAAAGGACAACGCAGGCAAATACACATTGGTCCTCGACAACAGACTTGTCAAGAACTACTTTGATATCAAGGTTTTCACGCTTGGGCCACCCACTGCACCAATAGGCCCTATCTGCTTTGATGAAGTTAAAGCAGAGAGCATCATCATCTCATGGAATGAGCCAGAGGAAGACGGTGGTGGAGAAATTACCTGCTATAGCGTGGAAAAACGAGAGACTTCTCAAGCAGCTTGGAAAATAGTTTGCTCAAGCGTGGTTCGGACCACTTTCAAAATCCCTAACCTGGTTAAGGGCACAGGGTACCAGTTCAGGGTACGCGCAGAGAACAAATATGGAATGAGCGAACCTCTCACCTCAACAGATGTTCTTGCCCAGCACCAGTACAAGCCACCAGGCCCACCAGGAAAACCTGTTGTATTTAACGTTACAAGTGATGGCATGACTGTTTCATGGGATGCTCCCGGTTTTGATGGTGGCTCTCCTGTTACTGGTTACCATCTTGAGAAGAAAGACAGAAACAGCCTTCTGTGGATGAAAGTCAATTCCAATGTCATCTCTGGAAGGGAGTACAGAGTCATCGGCCTTCTTGAAGGTCTTGAATATTCGTTTAGAGTGTACGCTGAGAATAATGCTGGCCTGAGTCCAGTCAGTGAGCAAAGCAAGCACAGACTAGCAATTTCTCCTGTTGGTGAGTCACATTCACACTGTCAGCTCTTGAAATATTCTGAAAATTGTTAACAATTAAACTAACCATTGCTTTTTTGTTTTGAAATTTTAGATCCTCCCGGCACACCAAACTGCATTGATGTTACCAGAGACTCCGTAACACTCCAGTGGGAGACACCGAAACGTGATGGAGGCAGTAAGATTGTGGGATACAGCGTCGAGAGGCGCCAAGGCAGAGCACGCTGGCTGAGATGCAACTTCATTGATATTAGCGAGTGCCAGTTCACAGTGACAGGCCTTGCTTGCGGTGACCGCTTTGAATTTAGAGTAATTGCAAGAAATGCCGTCGGAACAGTCAGTCCACCTTCACAGTCATCCGGTTACATCATGACCAAGGATGAAAGTGGTATGTAGATGATTCACAATACAGGTTATACATTGTTAAAACTTTTTTATTTATTGTTTGCTTTGTGTGCGCAATTTCACAGAGAGCTTATTGTTTGATAATATCTTTCAGTTATTCCTGAGATTCACTTCATTGGTGAAAAGGCTGTGACGATCAAGGCTGGAGAAAACATCAAGCTGAACTGCACTATTAGTGGCCGTCCTGTACCTCAGGTCACATGGTATAAGGACGGAAAAGAACTGGACAAAATGCTCGTTGACATCACAACGGTTATTGGATCAAGCTCACTGTTCATCAGAGAGGCTGATCGTAATGACCGTGGAGTCTACACTGTTGAAGGCAAAAATAGCTCTGGCACAACAAAAGAAGATATTCTTATAAGAGTGCAAGGTTGGTTGGAAATTATTTCTATGTACATTAGTTATTATATATGCACAGGCATGCGGCGTTTAATATCTGCATTACATTCTGTGCAAAAAGTCATTGACCTGAATGGTAATTGACCAGACATTACCAGAGTCAAATAGTGATTTTATACTACTATAATGGAAATTAAAAGCATTTGTATGACTGCAGCATCTGAAGTAAATTTTTTTTTCCTATAATAATACTATATTATTATATTATTATATTTCCTATAATAATTGTTGGTGGTGTTTAAAGTATTTTGAATGTCATTAAACTTGCATATGTTTCATTCAGATACTCCTGGACCACCCGAGGGCCCGATTCGCTTCACAAATATCTCTGCTGAGAAGGCAACACTTTGGTGGAGCCCCCCATAAAATGATGGCTGTGCAGCTATCACTAATTATGTGATTGAAAAACGTGAGACCTCACGCATTTCTTGGGCACTTGTTACATCAAAGTGTGAAGGCTGCTCTTTCAATGCCACTAAGTTGATCAAGGGCAACGAGTATCAGTTCCGTGTGTCTGCGGTCAACAAGTTTGGTGTAGGCAAACCTCTGGAATCAGAAGCAATTGTGGCTAAAATGCAGTACAGTAAGTACAGATTGTCCGTTTTAGCAAATTGAAGGTGTACAGAAAATGCAAGACTATTATAATCTAAATGTATAATCTATTGCTTTCCAGCTATACCAGAGGCTCCAGGAACACCAAACTGTACTCATGTGACAGGAAACAGTATTACTCTGTGCTGGACAAGACCAAGGTATGATGGTGGAAACGAGATCAAGCACTACATACTGGAAAGGAGAGAGAAGAAAAGCTTACAGTGGGTAAAGGTTTCAGCAAAGAGGCCAATCACAGAGCTGAGGCACAGAGTTACTAACTTGACAGAAGGAAATGAATATGAATTCCGTGTTATGGCTGAAAATGGAGCTGGTGTTGGACCTCCAAGTGGCATCTCAAGACTGTTTAAGTGCAGAGAGCCTACAAGCGCACCAAGCGCACCAACAGTGGTGAAAGTGATTGATTCAACCAAGACATCTGTAACACTGGAATGGACCAAGCCAGTCTTTGATGGTGGTATGGCGATAATTGGTTACATTATTGAGATGTGCAAGGCAAGCCTTATGGAATGGCATAGGGTAAACAACCAGACTTGCATCCACACCTCGTACACAGCTACTGATTTAGAACCAGGTGAAGAGTATAAATTCCGTGTGTGTGCTATCAACGGTGCTGGAAAGGGTGAAACGACTGAAATCCCAAATCCAGTACAGGCAGTTGACAGACTGACATCACCAGAGTTTGACATCGATGCCGACTTTAAGCAAACACACACTGTGAAGAGTGGAGGAATGGTCACTCTTCATATTCCTTTCCGGGGAAAGCCTACTCCGCTGGCTACTTGGACAAAGGCAGATGGAGAGCTTGGGGTGATGGTAGATGTTAACACTACAGACACCTTCAGCACTTTAACCATTGAAAATTGCACTAGATATGATGCTGGTAAATACACGCTTTCTCTTGAGAACAACAGTGGTCGTAAATCCATCACATTAACAGTAAAAGTACTGGACACACCTGGGCCGCCAGGTCCTTTGTCATTCAAGGATGTGACAAGAGGAGCTCTGACTCTTATGTGGGATGCTCCTTCCACTGATGGGGGAGCCCGTATTCATCATTATGTTGTTGAAAAACGTGAGGCCAGTCGTCTGAGCTGGCAAGAGGTCAGTTTCAAGTGTACCCGTCAAATTCTCAGAGTGACCAATCTTGACGTTGGTGTAGCATACTTATTCAGAGTCACCGCTGAAAATCAGTATGGCAAAGGCGAACCTTATGAAATGTCAGAACCAATTATTGCCACTGAAGAGCCCGCACCACCTAAACGTCTGGACGTCATTGATACTACAGCAACAACAGCAACCTTAGTATGGATGAAACCTGAACATGATGGTGGCAGTCGCATCACAGGATACATTGTCGAGACCAGAAAGAAAGGTTCTGATCATTGGGTTGTAGGTGGTCAAACTAAGTCACTGAAGATGGTCGTGGAGGGTTTGGTTGAAAACACAGAATATGAATTCCGTGTCAAAGCCCAAAACGACACTGGAGTCAGTTATCCAAGAGATGCTCTCAGCTCCGTTATCATCAAGGAGCCTCGCATCGAGCCAACTGCAGACCTTAGTGGCATCAGCAAACAGCTCATTACCTGTAAGGCTGGCAGTTCCTTTGCCATTGACATTCCCATTAGCGGCAGACCAACCCCGAAGGTGACCTGGAAGCTTGAGGAGATGAAACTCAAGGAAACAGATAGAATCTCAATCAAGACCTCCAACATTAAAACCACCCTTTTGGTTAAGGACGCCAAGAGAGGTGACAGCGGCAAATACTACCTTACTCTGGAGAATGCGGCTGGGGCAAGGACTTTCACCATCACTGTCATTGTCTATGGACGGCCCAACCCACCAACCGGGCCAGTTGAAATTTCCGGTATCTCATCTGAATCCTGTGTGCTAACATGGACTGAACCTACAGATGATGGTGGATCAGACATCACTAATTATATAGTTGAGAAACGTGAATCTGGTCAAACCTCATGGCAAGTTGTGAACTCAAGTGTGAAACGGCCAACCATCAAAGTCACCCATTTAACAAAATACATGGAGTACACATTCCGTGTCTGTGCAGAGAACAAATTTGGTGTTAGCAAACCCATTGAATCTCAAGCCATTGTTGCAGAACATCCATTCAGTAAGTTCATTTCATATATGTTAATTTTGAATTTTGCCCCCTGAATATTTTGCACATAATATTTATATTATGTTTCTATTTTCTAGCACCTCCAAGCCCACCGACACGCCCAGATGTTGTGTCTGTATCTGCCAATGCCATCGCGATTAAATGGGATGTTCCATATCATGATGGTGGAAGCAAGGTGTCTGGATATTGGATTGAGAAGAAAGAGCGCAACACTATTTTATGGACACGGGAAAATAAGATCCCATGCCTTGACTGTCAGTTTAAGGTTGGCAATCTGATTGAAGGCCTTGAATATCAGTTCCGGGTATACGCTATGAACATTGCTGGTTTAAGCAAAGCCAGTGAAGCTTCAAGACCTGTGCTGGCTTTAAATCCAGTTGGTAAGTTTTGTTTTTTTTTTCCCGTAAAGACAAATTGTAGTGTCTAGTTGTGGCTCTTCCACTTAATAGTGATTCAGTTGTTACATTTAAGTATGAACTCCTTACCAGAAATAAAATGATAAAAGAATAGCCGGGGGTCTGGAATACTAGTTTATTCTAAGTCTGGCTGTTGCAGAACCAAGGGATAATCCCCTAAATGCCCTTCCCTACTTCATCCAATTGTGTCTGGATGCCTAAATAATGCTTTGGGGTGGAGGGGTTGTTAATTACAGAACCATAAAATAGTGGACAACCTTGCCATATTTGATACGTTATTGCTTTTATATACTACCTCATTCATTCATTGTGAGAGTGCAGGTTTTATTTTTTTAAAGTAGCAGATAAACATGAGAATCAGGGACTGGATTCATTAATGTGTTTTTAAAATGAAAATCTTCTTAAATATGTTTTTATCTTCATCCTTATGAAAGGGCTTTTAAAAATTATTATACTTCCAATAACGTCTTCAAAATAGACATTTTTCTTAACTCTTAAATGTTTTCTTGGCCTTAAAATAGCTTCACACCTTGGGAAGGATCTGAGTATATAAAAATCTAAACAATTCAGTTGTTGGAATTTAATGGACGGCCTACATAATTTCAGTTCAGACATTTTTCAGTTCACTCAAAGAAAGCTTTCAAGTTAAGGTCATTCTTAAAGTACAAAAACCTGTCTACTAAAGCTGTCAGTAAAAAGGTACTGGGCTCAACCCTACAGTGGAGCAAGCTGGGTCCTTTCTGTGTGGAGTCTGCATACTTCTCCCTGTGTCTGCGTGGATTTACTCTGAGTACTCCGGTTTCCTCCCACAGTCTAGAGACATGCGTGTTAGGTTAATTGGTTTCTCTAAGTGGCCCTTAGTGTGTAGCTGTGTGCATGACTGTGTGTGTGTGCCCTACGATTAATTGGTGCCCCGTTTAGGGTTGTTCCCAAAGTTGCATCGGCTGATGGCTAAAATGCACCATTGCTTAAATAAGAAAACAATGGAGTTTCTTAAGATAATCTTTAAGTAAATAATTACGTAATTGAATCTGGCTTCAGATCTGAACTCAACATAAGTCTTTATTTTGGATATCTGCTAAAACTCACCTAGAGTCCCAAGAGATACTCATGTTTTTCTCAGGAAAACAATCTCAGAGGTAATGGACTTTTATCAAAACAAACCTCACGGGGAATAGGTTTCATTAGTTACTTATATATTTGATATACTTGACATTTTTATTTGGGTTAACTTTTCAAATCATTATTATCAATGGATCATAATGTAATAGTATTATTTTTTGTATTTTAGATCCACCAGGCAAACCCGAGGTATATGACGTCACTAGATCATCAGTTTCAATTCAGTGGTCTGTTCCATTCAACGATGGTGGCAGCAAAATTGTGGGATACATAGTTGAACGCAAGGCATCCACCGATGATGATGAAGCTCGCTGGTTGAAGTGCAACTACACTACTATAACGGACAACTTCTTCACTGTAACGTCACTTGAAGAGGGGGCAGTGTATGAATTCCGGGTCATTGCCAGAAACGGCGCAGGAGTTCACAGTGTGCCATCAGAGTCGACAGGGCATGTCACATGCAAAGATGAATACAGTAAGATAGTCTGCTTATTCTCTACATTATCTCAAGACTAATGTTAAGTACCATTGATCTGACTCTCAATCATTTCTTTCAGCACCTCCAAAAGCCGAATTGGACAGCAAATTAGTTGGCGAGACCATAACTGTTAGGGCTGGATCAGACCTTGTTCTTGATGCAGCAGTTGGCGGCAAACCTGAACCCAAGGTGTTCTGGTCTAAGGGTGACAAAGAGTTGGAGCTTGGTGAAAAGTATTCATTGACATACACCAGCACAAGAGCTATGGCTATCATCAAGTCATGTGACAGATACGACAGTGGAAAATACGTTTTGACTGTTAAGAATGCAAGCGGAACAAAGACTGCAGCCGTCTTTGTTAAAGTTCTTGGTAAGCAGATGAATATTTTAAAACATTGTATTACTCTACGAGACATATTGTTGGGCTAACCTATCATGTCACGCCACTCATGGTACTCTCTTGTAGACACGCCTGGTCCTCCGGAAGGTACAATCACAATCAGCAGGGTCACAGAAGAAAAATGTACAGTTTCATGGAAGATACCTTTCGAGGATGGTGGAGATTCTGTCACTCACTATATTGTTGACAGACGTGAGACCAGTAGACTCAATTGGGTTGTCATGGAAACCGAATGCAAAACACTATCTTGTGTCAGCACAAAACTGATCAAGAACAATGAATATATTTTCCGCGTCAGAGGTGTCAACAAATACGGACCCGGAGTCCCACTGGAGTCCGAACCAGTTATTGCAAGAAATGCATATAGTGAGTACTTTGCAAAGTAGAATGTCTAATGTAATTATGGATATAATATGGTATGTTATGAAACATACGTTTACTGATGCTAATTCTTATATTGTAGCTGTTCCAACATCTCCTGGAGCGCCAGACATTACTGCCGTTGGAAAGCAACATGTCATCATTGAGTGGCTGAAACCAGAAAGTGATGGTGGAAGTGAAATCAAAAACTACCTTGTGGATAAACGGGAGAAGAGCAGTGTGAGATGGACCAGAGTAAACAAGACATTCACCATCTATGACACAAGACTTAAAATTACAGGTCTATTAGAAGGTAGTGAATATCAGTTCCGCGTTGCTGCTGTCAATGCTGCCGGCACAAGCTTGCCTAGTGAAGCTTCGGAATATGCCGTTTGCAGAGACCCAACATGTGAGTAGCTTTTCTGTCTACTGGGGTTGGTAGGGCGATGCAAAAATGTCATGATGTGCATTATAAGCAGGTCTTCTATCCATAAAAATGCCCAAAGAAAAACCTGAATGGAAAAAGTTCAAAATAAAAATAAAATTTTAAAAATCAAGTTGATAAATGTAAATGGCAAAAGATTATGTCACTAAAAGCAAAGAATTTCTTCCATTGATGCCACCCCTAATCTTGGAGTTCTAAATTATCTAAAGTCTACACACATCACTGTAGTGGAGAAAAACACGACTTATTTATGACGATGAATTGATATTATTCAGACATAGCAGTGATTGTTTCACTTGGTTATTAAATATATGGTGCTACAATAGAGCATCATATGTACAATTATACATTGTAATTAATTTTATTAGCAGCAGACTAAAGTTTTTAAAGCATATTCAAGTTTTGCATTGTTTACATCAAAATCAAATCGTGAGTGTATATTTACACCCTTACTATGCACTAACCAAATTCATTATGCCACTTAATTTTAACAATTACAATAGTGTCCTTTTATAGTCCATGACATGGTATTTGTGCTTCCTTTTGCAGACACTCCAGCACCGCCATCGACTCCTCGTATAACAGATTCTTCAAAACACAGCCTCAGCATGACATGGACCAGACCTATGTATGATGGTGGATCAGACGTCAGTGGCTATGTTGTTGAAATTCTAGAGGAGGGAACAGAACAGTGGTACAGAGCAACCCAAAAGATCCTGACCACTAACCAGTACATTGCAGCTGGTTTAACAAGCACCAAAAAGTACAGGTTCAGAGTGGCTGCAGTGAATGCTATGGGTACTGGAGAGTTCAGTGAGGGCAGTGTGGAGACTGCGCCATCAGAAAGACTTGGTAAGTTTCACCAAAGGTCTGCTTTATTTTATTTTTACATTTTGCAAGAGTTCAGACCAGGCTAAATAACAAAACATGTGTTATCCCTAGAAATCCCTGACATTGAGCTTCCCGAAGATCTAAAGAAGACTGTTTGCCTGAGAGCTGGAAGTACTTTACGTCTGAACGCAGCTATACTTGGAAGACCTGCACCAGTTGTTTCCTGGAGAAAGCCTGGCATTGACCTGCAGTCTCGAGGATACATTGACACCACGGAGAGCACAACAGTTTTGACGATGGAAAAGGTGCACCGGTATGATGCAGGAAAATACACAATTGAGGCTGAAAATCCCTCTGGAAAGAAGGCAGTTACCATTCTGGTCAAGATATATGGTACGATACATCTATTACTATGTAGTTTGCATGAAGGTTGCAACTGTAGCAATTACGTTTGTATCAGTTATAAAGTTAACATTTAAACTTATATTAATACTGTAGATTTCCCTGGACCCTGTGGTGCTGTCAATATCAAAGATTACACTAAAGAATCAGTTGTTATTACATGGGATGTCCCCACTGTTGATGGAGGAGCTCATGTGAGCAACTACATCATCGAAAAACGTGAGGCGTCAATGAAATCATACAAAACAGTGACAACAGAGTGCAAGAAGACCCTGTACAGAATCAGCGGGTTAGAGGAAGGAACACGATACTTCTTCAGAGTATTGCCTGAAAATATATATGGCATCGGAGAACCTTGCGAAACCAGTGAGTCGGTGCTGGTATGTGAAATTCCATCTGTTCCTCAAGATTTGCAAGTCATTGATGTCACAAAATCTACTGTTATACTTGGATGGGAAAAACCACTTCATGATGGTGGCAGCAGACTTACTGGTTACATCATCGAAGCCTGTAAAGCAGGTACTGACAGATGGATGACAGTGGCTAATGTCAGAGCAGCAGTACTTCAGCACACCGTCGATTCTCTGAACGAGAATGAGCAGTATTTGTTCCGAATCCGAGCTGAGAACAGCAGAGGTGTCAGTGAACCCAGAGACTTGATGACACCTATAACTATTCAAGAACAGAGAGGTATGCCATTGTTTATCAGTACTGTTAGTTCATCTATAGACAATTCTAAAGCTATTCTATTATCAAATAATTACAATTGATGTAATTTTGTGCATTTTTTTTACAGTGATGCCAAAGATTGATCTGACTAGCATTCCTCAGAAAATGATTAATGTGCCTGCTGGAAAGCCAATTGTGCTCCATATTCCTATTAGTGGAAGACCTGCACCAGCCTGCTCGTGGTTCTTTAATGGTATTAAAATGAAAGACACGCTTGATCGTATAAAGATTGAGACAACTACCAAATATACGAAACTGACAGTTCGCGAAACTACCATTGAAGAAACTGGTGACTACACCCTTGAAGTAAAGAATGTCACAGGATTAGCTACAGAGATCATTAAAGTCATAATCCTTGGTGAGATCTATTTTTGGTTTCTTCTTACTTTTCTGATTGGTTCATCGTATGTTATTATTAAAACTGACCAAAAACGTTATATTTGCAGATAAACCTGGCATACCAGTTGGACCTATGAAAATCGAAGAAATTGATGCTTCATCTGTTACATGCAGTTGGGAACCACCTAAAAAGGATGGAGGGGCCAATATAAGTGGCTATGTAGTTGAGCAGCGTGACGCTCATCGCCCAGGATGGATGCCCATCTCTGAATCTGTAACCAGACCCATGTTCAAATTCACTAGGCTGACTGAGGGAACAGAATACGTGTTCCGTGTGGCTGCAACCAATCGCTTTGGCATTGGTGCCTTCCTTCAGTCTGAAGTCATCGAGTGCAAGAGCACCATCAGTATGTTAAATATAAGATGCCCACTAAATAAAATATAAAATATAAATATAAAATATGTTTTTAATGTAATCAAATGTGATAATATATACAATGTCCTATTACAGCTGTTC
This sequence comes from Parotocinclus maculicauda, assembly GCA_034780255.1. Lineage (NCBI taxonomy): Eukaryota > Metazoa > Chordata > Actinopteri > Siluriformes > Loricariidae > Parotocinclus > Parotocinclus maculicauda. The sequence goes on from JAUZSU010121028.1 coordinate 18,347, forward strand.
CTAGTGCTCCAAGCACACCTGAAATATTTGATGTGTCCCATGATGGCATGACGCTCACGTGGAAACCGCCAGAGCATGATGGTGGCTCTTCATTGGCTGGCTATATCATTGAGCGTAAAGAAGCCAGATCTGACAGATGGGTGCGCATCAATAAGAATCCAGTTACAATGACGAGATACAGGTCAACCGGACTTATCGAAGGCCTTGAATACGAGTACAGAGTGACAGCTATCAACTCTAGAGGAACTGGCAAACCAAGCTTGAGCTCAAAACCAGCAACTGCAATGGATCCTATCGGTATGTGCAATGGCATAATTATCTAATATTTAGTAGTTGAAATAGTTGAAAAGCAGCTTTAAAGCAGAAATGGTGCAGTTGTGTTAATTACGTATTCATTAACGTGTTAAATATGTGAACATTATTGAATGTGTTAATATTGACAGCACTAATAATTTTATAATAAACATTTTATAAGAGTATGTACTAAACCACAGTGCAAAATGAGTGACCCATTTTTAACTTTTCCCACACAAAGAACCTCCTGGCATACCACTGAACCCAAGAGTCACAGATACCACCAGGACATCTGTATCACTGGCATGGTCCCCACCAGAAGAAGAGGGAGGTGCCATCATTATTGGTTACTTGGTGGAGATGCAGAAGGTTGACCAGGTTGAATGGACCAAATGCAATACAACACCAACCAAGATCTGTGAATACACTCTGACACACATGCCCCAGGGCGCTGAATACAGATTCCGGGTAATGGCATGCAATTCCGGTGGACCTGGAGAACCAGCTGAAATTCCAGGAGTGGTCAAGGTCACAGAGATGCTTGGTAAGAATAAGAAAATCCATAATAGTAACAATAGTAATAATAATAATAATAATAATAATAGTGAAAAAAACTAAAATCTATTTGTGTTGTAGAATATCCTGATTATGAACTGGATAAGAAGTACCAGGAGGGCTATATTGTCAGACAAGGTGGAGCCATCAGACTGTCTGTGCCAATAAAGGGCAAACCATATCCAACCTGTAAGTGGACAAAGGAAGGTCGTGATGTTTCTCACAGAGCAATGATTGCCACCAGTGAAGAACGCACTGAGCTAGTGATCAAGGAATCCCACAGGGATGACACCGGCACATATGATCTCGTCTTGGAGAACAAATGTGGAAAGAAAGCTGTGTACATCAATGTAAAAGTTATCGGCCGGCCAGATCCACCTGAAGGCCCTCTTGAATTTGATGACATTCAAGCTCGTTCTGTCCGAGTAAGCTGGAGACCACCTTCAGATGACGGAGGTTCTGATATCCTCGGATACCTTGTGGAGCGACGAGAGGTGCCAAAAGCAGCCTGGTACACTGTGGACTCTCGTGTGGTCGACACATCGCTGGTTGTTAAGGGATTGAAGGAAAATGTTGAGTACCACTTCAGAGTGTCTGCGGAAAACCAGTTCGGAATTAGCAGATCGCTCAAATCAGATGAATCTGTTATACCAAAGACACCACTCTGTAAGTATTTTTACTTTTACATTATATAGTCACATGTTATCACTTTTATTATATCAGAATATATAGATGTAAGTTTGTGGACACTACAAACATTAGTTTTTAGAGTTTGCCCCCCATATTTGCTGCTACAATCTTATTTTGTTTAATGAAATAAAATCAAATGGTTTTTTTTTAATTGCTTCATATTCATTTTGAAATATCCCCTAATTTTTATGAGCAGTGTAGCAGAGCTTAATAAATGGTAAGGGTGTCCACAAATTTACTCTGTATAGCATATATGAATCAGGTCAATAAACTACTACTACCTACTCTTTTTGTTAACATTTTAAGGTCCCCCCGAACCTCCAAGCTTCCCTCCAGAAATTATGGATGTGACAAAGACCACTGTTGGCCTATCTTGGTCAAGACCAAAGGATGATGGTGGTTCTCGTGTCACTGGATATTATATTGAAAGAAGAGAGATGTCCACTGAGAAATGGGTGCGTCACAACAAGACTCACATCACCACTACAATGTATACCCTTACTGGCCTCATACCTGATGCACAGTATCAGTTCCGTGTAATTGCTCTGAATGATATTGGTCTAAGTGAGCCTGGGCCTGTGTCTGAAGCAGTCGTTTGCAAAGATCCATTTGGTGAGTTATTTTTACCCATACACCAAAACAAGTGTACATAAAGGATTTTTATGGTCACGATCTAATTCTTTTTTTTATTCTTCTAGATAAACCAAGTCAGCCAGGTGAGATTGACATTATCTCCGTTACCAAGGACTGCATCACCATTCACTGGTTACGCCCTGAAGTCGATGGAGGCAAAGAAATCCTTGGATATTGGATAGAGTATAGACAAGCCGGTGAAAGTGCCTGGAAAAAATGTCACAAGGAGCGTTCAAAGGACAGACAATTTACCATGGGTGGTCTCATGGAGGCTACAGAGTATGAATTTAGAGTGTTTGCTGAAAATGAAACTGGAATAAGCAGACCTCGCAGAACTGCCATGGGAATCAAAACCAAATTGAGTGGTACGTTGATGCAATGACTTTAACATGTTGTTATAAGATATATGTATTGTACATACTTTAAACTGACATTTCATTTCTTGCAGTTGGAGAAGCTCCAAGCCTAAAGGCAGAGATGAAGGACTTCACCACTAAGCTTGGGGAATCTGGTACATTGGCTTGCCAGATTATTGGAAGACCTCTTCCAGAAATCAAGTGGTACAGATATGGAAAGGAGCTGATCCAGAGCCGGAAATACAAGATGAGCTCTGATGGGCGAAATCATTCTCTATCAGTATTAACAGATGAACAGGAAGACGAAGGCTTGTATACTTGCAGAGCCATCAACGATGCTGGTGAGATTGAAACCAGTGGCAAGCTCTATTTGCAGGCAGCACCTCAGTTCCATCCTGGATTCCCTCTGAAAGAGAAATACTATGCAGGCTGTGGAACAAGCCTACGTCTCCACGTTGTCTACATCGGACGTCCTATTCCGCAGATTATGTGGTTTTATGGCAAGAAACCGCTGAATCCATCAGAGAATGTCATTATTGAAAACACAGAGAGTTATACTCACCTGGTTGTCAGAAACGTACAGCGTAAGACAAACGCTGGCAGATACAAGGTGCAGCTGAGCAACAAATTTGGTACAATCGATACAGTACTGCGTGTTGAAATTCAAGGTAAGTTAAGAACGAATTATACTCCAAAATAAGTATTGTTGAAGAACTTTGATATTACACAGTATTACACTGTAACATGTGCTGATGTTTTAAACCTGTACAATTCCAGACAAGCCTGTAATTCCTGAAGGACCCATTGTTGTTGAAGCACTTATGAAGAACTCAGTAATAATAGGCTGGAAGCCACCTAAAGATGATGGAGGATCAATGATCACAAACTACATTGTTGAAAGACGTGAGGCAAAGGAAGGCGAGCAGTGGCATCTTGTGTCATCGTCTGTCTCAGGAACCTCTTGTCGCATACCAAACCTAATCGAGAGTGCTGGATATTACTTCCGCGTTTCTGCTCAGAATCAATATGGTATTAGTGAATCACTAGAGATTCCTTCAGTTGTCATCCTCAAGAGTCCATACGGTAAGCATCATTGTTGTTTGCTGGAAATGTTAAAGATACATGAATTATATAACATTAAGAAACAAATTAGTGAGCAATTAACACATATTTATATTTTGCAGAGAAACCTGGAATCCCACACCAACCAGTGGTTACTTCTATCACAAAAGACTCCTGCATGGTGACATGGAAACCCCCATCTAGTGATGGAGGTGCCAAAATTAAGACTTACTACCTAGAAAAGAGGGAGAAGAAACAAAACAAGTGGATTGCTGTTACAACGGCGGAAATTCACGAGACGAGCTATAACGTTCAAGGCCTGATTGAGGGCTTTGAGTATGAATTCCGTGTCAAATGTGAGAACATCGGTGGAGAAAGCGACTGGAGTGAGATTTCAGCCCCAGTCATTCCGAAGTCAGACGCAGCACCTCGTGCTCCGTTCTTCAAGGAGGAACTGAGAGATATGTGTGTCAAATACAAAGCCAACGCAACCTTTGTCACCAAGGTTGTTGGATATCCTAAGCCAGTGGTTAAATGGTACAAGGGTGGCAAAGAGATTTTGCCAGATGGAGAGAAAATCAAGGTCCAGGAATTCAAAGGAGGTTACTTCCAACTCGTTATCAGTAATGCTGATGAGAATGACGTGGCCGTTTACCAAATAAGGGCCACCAATCAAGAAGGATCAATTTCTACGACTGTAACACTTGATGTTGAAGGTGTGTTTTCAAGAGTGTGATTTCAGAAATGATACGTAAATGAATATGTATACAGGTACTGCTGTTTTACGATGGCCTGACTTACAATGGGAATCCGATAACAAACATAAATACATATTAAGCAGCAACCAAACCCTTAATTTTGCATTCTGATTTTCCAGTGCAATCAATATTCAGTCTGATAGTCTTTCCCTCTCTATTGGGAGTGATTATGTGCATTGGGAAAAATCGTGAAGAAATGCCTTTCAGTGATTTATGCTTTCACTTTCAATATATTATTCAATAAATTACATGATATATTTCATACTTATTATAATAAGCTTTATTTTAATGATTTTCCCTAACTGTAGTTGAATTGACGTGTTTTAAGCATGTTTAAAGTAGGCGATAAATTTAATTGGAACGTATCCCCATCGTAAATCGGGTTGTACCTGAAATTATAAAACAATTAGTCATGAAGTTTTGCATTTGCAGAATGACCGACACGTAACCTAAGCCTGTTTATTTTTCTCTTGTTATCTAGTTCCTGCTAAGGTTCATTTGCCTGTACATCTCCAAGGAATGGGAGCTGTTCATGCTCTCCGTGGTGAGGTGGTTACCATCAAGATTCCAATCAGTGGTAAACCTGATCCTGCAGTCACATGGCAGAAGGGACAAGAGATACTGAATAACACAGAGTACCATCAAGTGATTGTCACCAGATCCTTCACATCCCTGGTGTTCCAAAAGGGCGTACAAAAGAAGGATGCTGGCTATTATATCGTTTGTGCCAAGAATCGATTCGGGGTTGACAAACAGACGGTTGAACTTGATGTTGCTGATGTACCTGATCAACCCAAAGATGTTAAAGTTAGTGATATCGGCCGAGACAGTCTGACTCTCACATGGACTCCTCCAAACGATGGCGGAAGTGCTATCACAAGCTACATTGTAGAAAAATGCCCAGTGTCTGGTGATAGGTGGATTCGAGTTGCCCATACGTCTGAGCCACAATACACTGTGATGAGTCTGTTTGGAAAGACAAAATACCAGTTCCGTGTCATTGCAGAAAACAGATTTGGTCTCAGTGAACCATCTGCACCAACCGAACCTGTGACACCAAGAGAAGACAAGTTTGCCATTAAAAATTATGACGCAGAAGTGGACGAAGAAAGGCCGGTGCCGAAAGAAGAAGCGCCTCATTCCAAAGTTAAGAATGTGCCTTCTCTTTACAAAATGTCTGAGGAACTCGCACGTTGTGGACAGTTTGGAATTGTTCACCGCTGTGTAGAAATCAGCTCCAAGAAAACCTTCATGGCTAAACTCATTAAAGTAAAAGGTGCTGACAGAGAGTTAGTTGCCAGAGAAATTGAAACACTCAATATCGCAAGGCACAGGAATTTCCTGTATCTCCACGAGTCATTTGATAGCTTGGAGGAATATGTATTGATTTATGAATTCATATCAGGTATGGACATCTTTGAACGCCTTGGAACAAGCTTTGACCTAACTGAGCAGGAAATTGTCAGGTACATGAGGCAGGTTTGTCAGGCTCTCAAGTTCCTGCACAGCCTTAACTATGGTCATTTTGACATAAGACCCGATAATATTGTCTATACCACAAGGAAGAGCAGTACAATCAAGATCATTGAAATGGGACAGGCCAGATTGTTGACACCTGGAGAAAATATCAGAATCCATTTCACTGCCCCTGAGTACTGTGCCCCTGAGGTCCACAACAGTGATTTTGTGTCCACTGCTACTGACATGTGGTCGGTTGGTGTTCTTGCATATGTGCTTCTTAGCGGCCTCAATCCTTTTGCCGCCGAATCTACTCAGAAAATGATTGAGCACATTTCCAACGCCGAGTACATATTTGACCGAGAGGCCTTCAAGACTATTAGTTTTGAAGCCATGGACTTCATTGACAGACTTCTAACTAAAGAGCGCAAACATAGAATGACAGCATCCGAGGCTTTGGAACATCCATGGCTTAAAACCAAAATAGAAAACATCAGTTCAAAAGTCATAAAGACACTAAGGCACAGGCGATACTACCAGTCTCTGGTCAAAAAGGAGTGGAGCACTGTTATTTCAGCAGCTCGTGTCGCCTATGGTGGTGGCTACAGAAATCTGAGGAATGTTTTAACTGGCAGAGTGAAAGTGGCACACCCAGAGCAAGGCCTTAGAGCAGGTCCGGTCATGCATGGCTCTGCTGAAGAAGGTGGTCATGTACGATTCATGTGCTGCCTTGAGAACTACGACAAGAACACCGAGGTGACGTGGTACTTTGGATCTCGCAAACTGACAGCAAGTCAAAAGTACGAGATCAGCTATGCCAACGGAGTCGCATACATCTACATAAAAGACATTGAAGAATGTGATGATGGAATATACGTGTGCAAAATCGTTAACGAAGAAATGGAAGACAGAGCCTACGCAGAGCTGTTTGTTGAGACTGTGAGGTCCTATCGAGAATACTATCTCGGACGTTCACTCAAGAAACCCAAACGAAGAATCGATAAAACAAGGCTCCTTCAAAGACCACCGGAGTTTACGTTGCCACTATACAATTGCACAGCGTACATCGGTGAGGACGTGCGATTTGGTGTTACCATCACTGTCCATCCAGAGCCACAAGTGACTTGGCTGAAGGGAGGTCACAGAATCAAACCCGACCCTGCAAAATACACCTTTATTAGCGACAAGGGTCTTTACCAGTTAATAATTCACAATGTTACGCTTGAGGATGATGATGAGTACACTGTCCTAGCAAATAACAAGTTTGGCGAAGATAGCTGCAAGGCACGCTTAACAGTAACCCATCATCCTGTCTCTGAAGATGTAATGAGACCAATGTTCAGGCGCCTCTTGAACAACATCGAATGTGTTGAGGGAGAGAGCGTCCGGTTTGATCTGAGAGTATCAGGAACTCCACCTCTGTCTCTAAAATGGGAAAAAGATGGCAAACCTCTTGAATGCAGGCCTCAGGTCGAAGTGGTTCAAGAAGGTACAGGCTATTATGTCCTCTATATTAGAGAATCCCTCATTGAGGATTCTGGCATTTATAAAGTCACTGCAACAAACGCAGCTGGTTCTGCAAGTTGCCATGCTACGCTCAAAATTGAACGCCTCACTTACACCAGGAGGGAGTTCAAGAGTGAGGAAGAGAAACGCGTTTATGTACAGAACCAGATAAAGAAGACGCTGAAAATGGCGCAAGAGTTTTCGACAGCAGAAGTGACTACACTCAATCCAGCAGCACAAGAAGCTTTGAAGGAAGCTGCCGAACTATACAAACCTGCAGTGAGTACCAAGAACGTGCTGGGCGAGTTCGATATATCTGACAAAGAAGATAAGGAGATGAAGAAAATTAAAGAGGAGTTTAGACAATACAGAATGCCTTATGAAATCCCAGAGGCACGTGTACATGACCATTCTGCTCTGGGAGAAGACATGAGTATCAGACACTTTGTGGCTTTATCTGACATGAAGTGGTACAGGAAACTCCGTGACCAGTATGAAATTCCTGAGCGCACAGAGAGAACTGTACAGAAAAGACAGAAACGCATCCGACTTTCCAGATGGGAACAATTTTACGTCGTACCACTTCCAAGAATCACCGATCAGTACAGACCAAGGTGGCGTATTCCAGCTCTTACACTAGATGATCTAGAAACGGTAAGACCAGCAAGGCGCTCACCATCTCTTGAGTCAGATGTCTCCAGACTACGAAGACGTTCCTTAGGTGATCTCTCTGATGAAGAGGTTCTCCTGACTACAGAGGATTATCTGACAAGAAGGAAGATTGAAGAAGAGAAGCAGCAGCTTGAGGAGGAACTTGAACTAGGCTTTTCTGCCTCCCCTCCAAGTGGTAGTCCTGTTCGCTTTGAATTATCTACACTGCGACACCCGTCAGCAAGGATTACGCACAGGGCTGAAGTGAAACATGTAGAGGAGACGAAACATGCAGTGACAGAAAGAAAACGTAGTGGCTCTCCACCTCCCATTTCCCATTTCTTGAGGAGGAGGAGATCGCTGTCTCCGACGTACATTGAGTTGATGCGTCCTGTCTCTGAACTGATAAGACCATCCCGTATGCCTGTGGAAACTACAACAGAAGCAGTTGAGAGAAGGTCACCCACTCCTGAAAGGACACGACCACGGTCTCCTAGTCCCGTGTCTCCTGAGAGAAGATCCTCAAGGTCCTCTTCTAGATTTGAAAGATCTGCACGATTCGATATAATGTCAAGATATGAGGCGAGAAAAGCTGCTCTGAAATCTGAACGCAAGTATCAAGTTGTGACACAGCAGCCCTTCAGCCTTGACCATGCCCCACGCATAACTGTCAGAATGCGTTCGCACCGTGTACCTTGTGGTCAGGACACTAAATTCACTCTGAACGTCCAGTCAAGGCCAGAAGCTGAAATCCAGTGGTTACACAATGGCCAGTTGATTCAAGAGAGCAGCAAATACCACTTTACAAACATGAGTGGTGTCCTGACTCTCCAGATTACTGACTGCCAGGCAGAAGACAGTGGCACATACCGTGCTGTATGCGCAAACCTAAAGGGTGAAGCATCAGATTACGCAACGCTCGATGTCTCAGGAGGAGCTTTTACCACGTATTCCTCAAGACGCAAAGACGAGGAGGTACCAGCGCAATTTGTACCTGATATAACAAAGATGGATTATTACCATACAACATCAATAAGAGCGTCTTCTGCCTCGAGGACACACCTTGAGATCAAAGAAACCAAGACAAAGTTTACAGAGAGGCACGAAGTTTCTGGTTTTGAAAAATATGATTCAGAAAGACTTGCAACATCACCTATCAGATACGCATCGACTGAATACCTTTCATCAGCTTCCTATTCATCTACAGAGCGACATGCGACATCTGTGTCCAAAATAAAAACGGTGGACTCCACAGCTACGGCGAGCGTCACTACAAAGAAGGTCAAAGCCGGCATGTCAGCCAAACTACTCACCAAACCACAGTCTCTAACGGTATCTGTGGGTGAGACTGCAAGATTTGCCTGTGATATTGATGGCGAGCCAGCACCAAGTGTCACTTGGATGCATGGGCAACACACCATTGTCTCTTCTCATCGCATCCGTGTGACGACAACGCAGTTCAAGTCTACATTTGAAATCTCTTCAGTAGAGTACTCTGATGAAGGCAGCTACACTGTGGTGGTCGAGAATTCGGAAGGCAGGCAAGAGGCACAGTTTACACTGACCATTTACAAACCAGCGCCAAAGGTGGCGGCCATTGCACCATCCCCTCAAGTCAAAGCTCCGGAGCCAGTAGTGAAAACCCCTGAGCCTTCAGCAAAATCCCCAGTGGCTCCTGTAAAATCACCAGAACCTTCCGTGAAATCTCCTGCACCCTCTGTCCCATCTCCAGTGCCATCGGTTAAGACTCCAGAACCATCAGTTACTCCCTCAGTGCCATCAGTTAAGTCTCCAGAACCTGCTGTGAAAACACCAGAGGCCACAGCGATTAAATCTCCTGAACCACGGATTAAATCGCCCGAGGGTGTTAAGTCCCCACAAAGAGTCAAATCTCCTGAACCTGCTCCTTCCAGAGTTAAGTCACCACCTGCTGTGAAGTCCCCAGAACCTGCTAGAGTTAAATCTCCCACAGGCATAAAATCTCCCGAACCAATAACATCTCCTGCGAGAGTAAAATCGCCACCACCGTTAAAGTCTCCAGAGCCAGTAACCTCACCTCAGAGAGTTAAATCTCCAACAGGAGTAAAATCTCCAGAGCCTGTCGCTTCTCCTCTGAGGGTTAAATCACCCACAGGAGTCAAGTCTCCTGAGCCAATCGGATCTAGGGTAAAATCCCCACCAACAGCAAAGTCTCCAGAGCCAATCACCTCACCCAAAAGGATTAAATCACCCCTTACGGTGAAATCACCCACTCCTTCAAAGGAAGCACCTGCTAAGATCCTGCAGCAGCTCAAAGCTGAGGCCTTTGAGGGCAAGGTGAAGATGTCCTGTGTTGCCGAGAGCTCTGTGAGGGAGGTTGTGTGGTACAAAGATAGCAGGAGATTGTCCCAGAGCAGTCATTATCAGATCCACACGTCTGCTGATGGAACTTGCTGTCTCTATGTGTCTGACGTGTCTGAGAGTGATCAGGGTGAATATTCTTGTGAAGTAATTACAGAGCACGGAGCCATTTCAAGAACATCATTCTCCTTCACCGGACAAGTCTTTCAAACTATCTACAGAAAGATAACAGATTTTGTTTCAACACACATGGCTATTAAAGGTAAAAGTTTCATTAAATTATTTGCCATATACAGGTGCTCCCGGATTTACGATGGATACTTTTTGAAAAACTCAAATTAAATTGAATGTGTACTTTAAATATCATAGAGTAGCCCAAAGTAAATAATCTCATTGCCAAACACACTAGAAGAAATTTAACTGTAGCCTAAAAACTAAAAATTTTCAAAAATTTCTAACTTCCACAAAACTACACTGCTCACATAAATTACAGGATATTTCATTGTTGGATATTTCAAAATGAAAATGTTGTGGCCAGTATATATCTAAGGACATGATAATAAAACAATCCTCACAAAAGATGATGTCTCCTGTCATAAAGTGGCCCACAGGCAGCAATGCCAGTGAACCCAATCAAAAATGCAAATGATAAATACGCTTTAAACACTTACATCACTACAGTCGGCAAAATCATTAACACAAAGCTTATTTTATAATAAATGGAATACCTCGTGCAATTTATTGATTAATGTATTGAAAGCAAAAAACAAAATGGTTTCAGTAGTCTATCGTACTGCATACCCCTTTGAAAATTTGAAAATAAAAATTTAGGACCCATTTCCTGATAAATGTTTGTGTTTTAGCGGATTCCCATCGCAAAGTCATAAAACCTTAACCGGAAACATCGTAAAATAGGGAGTACCAGTATTATAAAGAGCCATGCATTAACCCCATATATTAAAATAATAATGTCATGTTTCAGAATCAGTTTCCTCCAAGACCATTGAAGGGATGGAAATGCATATGAGGGAGAGTGCTACCGTCAGTAGCATGTATGAGAGTTTCTCTTCGAAATCAATTCAAGCAGAGAGCACAATGAGCACAATGAAAGAGACGTCCTTCAGTAGCTCTGCCATGGCTGAAATGAAATGCGAAACTATGTCCATATCCAGCATGTCCTCTATGACCTCAGGATCGATGTATGCTATGAGTTCGAGCAGTGCGATGTCGAGTCACTCACATGCTGAGGGATCCTCAATTAGAGCTTCTTTGCTCAGTGGCCAAGGTAAGAGATCTTTATTTGCATTTTGTAAATAGGAATACAGCAAAATATTACTATGTACAGTGGTACCTCGGTTCTCTGCGTTAATTAGTTCCGGATGGCTTGTCGAGACCTGAAAACGACAAGTAACGAGCACATTTTTACCATAAGAAAGAATGTGAATAGAATGTGTTCCAGACCCACAGAAAATCCACACAGTATAAAGCACGATATGCATTAAGGGAATTACGCTGTACAGGTGCTCCCTTATTTACAATGTGGATATATTCTGTAAACTGAGGATTTTATCAAGTATTTGTATCATAGCAAAATATATGATAAGTAGGGGTGTCACGATTTCGATATTTAATCGAAATCGATCGAAATTATGTCACAATCTCGAGCCTCGAAGTCAAAAAG
>JAUZSU010121029.1:0-18305 GCA_034780255.1 Parotocinclus maculicauda
TTTTAAACACCTCGTTGTCATTGCTGGGCTAAAAAATATTAGCCAACAGCATTCTGTATCTGTATGGTAAGTAAAAACAAGAAGATGAACCTAAAAAGTGATGATCGGTGTCTATTAGTCCTTAGAAGTTTTGTTGTAGGATTTTGTATGTTCTTGCTTTTGCCTATACACTATTTTGAAATGATTACTGTTCAAATGTCGGGTATTTGTTTAAGTTGTTGATTGTTTTTGTTGCTTTTAATAATTTAGTGGTACAAAAACCAAACAAAACAAGTAATAGCTGCAAAATAGCTGATTTCTTTGCTCAAAGCCACAAATGTATGTGAGATAGTATAAACAATTAACTATAAACCACATTCCAAAAAAGTTTGGACAGCAAATTTAAATAGAAAATAATGATTTATAAATGATATTTTACCTATATTTGAAACAATAAAAAACAATAAAGGTTACTGATGTTTTACTTGATTTAGGTAAATATATGAATTCCATATTTAATGTTCTTACTGAAGAATGTTCACCACTGTGTTACACCATTTTTTATTTTAAATACATTGTGTAATTGTTTATTATATGAATTGTTCTCAGGTTGAACATTCACACACACATACACACACACACGACTATCATTCTCCACATCACAATACAATACACTACAAAGTGTCACCGATTATCTCATGGACAATTGCACTATGGACAATACAATCTCTTTACGCACATCACATCTTTTATACCGCTCTCTGTATACATAGATTATAGTTTTATATTTACTTTTAATTTTAACTTCACTTTCTATTGCATTTACATTTTTATTTACATTTATATTTCTAAATTTAATACTATACACATCATTTTTATATGTTATAATTGTATTCTTATTGAGTCTATTCGCATTTTTGCACCTTGCATTTTTTGCACTTTAGTTCTAAAAATAGTACTTTTAATTTTTCATTTTCTTAATTCAATTTTCAATGACCTTGTGTGAGCAGATTGTCGTTCAAAGCATTTTACTGCAAGTTGTACTGGGTGTTACTATGCATGTGACAAATAAAATTAGATTTAATTGTGCATGGTTCTAGCTTTGCACCTATGTTATCATGTTTGTGCTTCATAATGTGCCAGATGTTTGGTGAAATAAGGCTTGACGTTATTTAGCTAAAACAAGTAAAGGCATCCCAAAGGTTATGTATGCCGTCAGCAGGCACCAACACACCCCCATACCATGACAGATGTTAACTTTGTTCTGGTGACCACTGTTTTTTATAGTTCCTCTTTAGCCCCATTGTCTATTATTTTCAAAAGCAATATTAAAGGTTACTCACAAAAGACCACAACATACACTTTGTGTGTCTGTGTATCACTAAGTTGTCTCAGACAACTACATCAATGTTTTTGATTTATATATAAAACTTTGCATGGTGTAGTTTAAACTATTTTCAGCAATTATGATGCTGTGATGATGTGTTTATTCAAAATTGTTTTCTAAACCCATATTGGGAATACTTCTGTACTTTTTTAATATAAGTTAGTTTTTAATGCAATGTCATCTAAGGAATCAATGTATTGCAACCAGTGCTTTTAGTACTATTTTTATCCTTACTCTTTACATGGAAATTTCTCTTATTTCCTACATTATAATATTAACATTATGGACAGCAGATGATAAACTCCCTAAATTGTGTGCAAAACTGCTGCATTTTAGTACAGTAATGAGCTCGCTTATATGTAGATTCTCCTTTTTGTACATGTCTGTTTTCAGTTGCACAAGTTTATCTGTGGGATATTCCAGTTTTATGGATGTTTTTTACTTTACCCCCCTCTCATCTTATTTTTGGAATGTGATGGGTATAAAATGAAGCAAATAACACACACAGAGACACACGTGTGGGTATATATATATATAATTGTATGGGATTGACCAGATGTGAAAGGTGGAAGGATTGTGTGTAAAATCCCAAAACGCAACATAAAAAAACACTGCTTGAACACTTTCTGAGCAATATGCCAAGTAACATGGGAGGAACTAAAACTAACTAAAACACTTGGAAAGACACTGTTTAACATGATAAAAAAGATCACTCTCTTATCACTGTCTTCACTTCACTTCATCTTAAGAGTGAAAGCAGCTTGATTTGTTTACCAGACGTGATTGGAAAAAGTCTCACTCCTTTCCAAATTTGTCTGGAATTGAATATTTCATAATCCCAATTTGAAAGTTGATATGGTTCAGTTTACAGTTAAGAATCAATGCGCCTTGAGTTTATGCTACACTTTGAGTTATGAATTTAAGCCCTATTTTAGCCAGGCTCAATATAAGAGTAGGAAGAATACTCGGCTATTTGCCTCTTCAAGCTTCTCTGCTTGCTTGATTTGCGAGATTTACCTTTCCCCAAAATGAGAGAGCGGATTCCATTTCAGTGATTTAACTGGAGAGGGTTTGCATGGGTGAAAGAGTTTTTTTCCCTCCTATCTTCTGAATAAAGTGAGCTTAATGTTTTATTCAGCTTTGGGATCCTACTTTTTGGCATTCCTTTGCGTATTCACTCTGACAGCATTGAGAACTATCACCATCAGAGCTATATAAAATGTATGCAGAGAAACTAAATATGAATTTGCATTGTTTGATTTAGTTGTTCACCTGTCACATGTTTTCAGCAGTATATTTGATGACTGTGGCTTGTTTTTCTAACTTAACGTATAGAATCCAGTTGGTACAGTCTGCCAAATACTGCTATGCATTTGTGAGAGTGTGTCTAGGGAAGATGAAGTCATATTTACATACCCTGTATATTCCTCGCCCGCTCTCTGTTTTCCGCGAGCAAGTAGGAAAGGAACAAATAAAGTATTGAAGCACAAATAGAAACTCCCAGAGCAAAACTTTTAGCTAGATTGGCATAGTCTTCTCTAGGGAGCAGGCCGGCCCTGCAGGTGAGGGGCTAAATTGAGTGCTGCACACTAGGCATTGTGAACGTGTACAAAAAGATCTCTGAATTTCATCAAGCTGGGAATATATGTGCTCTGCAGTTTATGTACAGCTTGTACACAACATGATGTAGCAAAGCTGGGGTTCCTGTTAAAAAGCAGCTCGACATCATGGCCAGTGCACTAATATTAGACCACCACTGTGTTCAAACAAATCAAAAATTCCAGAGTCAAGCTCCATTTTGTGCTAATTCACTGACCCATTTGTAACCCCGACTGCTGTTTATCGTGACTAATTTTCGCACTTGCAGTAATATTTTTTTGGAACACGATGCCAAGAGCTAATTGTGCCAGCATATGTACACCCTGAATTACATCACGCCATTCCATTCCCACGTAAAGCAAATGGCATATTATTCAAACCTCCTAGCCCATGTTTATTGCACCTAATAAGCAGTAATTGCTTGTTTTGTTGGCGGCCGCAGATTGCTTTAGTTACAATGAAACAATATTTTCAGGAATGAATAAGAAGCTTAGCGTTCACATAAGGCTCCAGGGTTTCATAATTTCATATTGATATTGTATAATAAGTAATAATTCTTTGTACATAACCTTTATAACAGATCTCTGCATGTTTTAAAACATGTTGGATAGGGTGAAACTTTCCTAATGATTCACTAGTGAGGTTTTTTGGCACAAAATTCTATTGGTTTATGATTATTGCCTTCAGTTTCCTATGGCTATTTACATTTCACCTTTTTTACATTTATTATTTATAAGACACATTGTGTCCTCTGTATGCTTGTATATCTCTTCATACAGTGTCTAAGTTAACTTTGTTAAGTGTTTTAACGTAACCTAAAACATTGTCAAATATTCACACAGATACTAAGAGTAAATAAAGAGAACCCTATTGAACAAATGAGACTAGTCTTTCATTTATTGAGCAAAATGATTAAATATGACATAGCTCTATGAGGTGTGTTTGTAAACCTGGTGCGACCCCCTTGTTAAAAAATAACTGCAACCAAATATTGCTCTAAATGTTATTAGCTTTTGACATTCTAAAACATTTCTTTGACCTGGGCATTAAAAAAACCCAATAATTTTAGTCGTCTTTAACCATTTTTAGTACAAAGCTCATGTGCTTAACCCATTTCCTCTTGAAATTCAATTCACAGACGGACGTTTTGACAGCTTTGCTTAGAATTTACAGCTATATATCAGAAATCATTGTTCAACCATTGAGTCATCTTGGCCCAGGTACAGCCAAACAGGAAAAAAAATCAGGTATCTACCACCACTATGTTTCGCAGATAAGGTTATTTTGCTAGAATGTTTGCTGGAGTGGTTTGTTTCACTTCTTATTTAAACAACTCTTTTTATGAGATCTTCAGAAAGCATTTTTGTTTGTACGATACACTGCCACAAACATGAGTTCTGTGGACCATCTGTTTCTCTAAATACTTTCTTAGCCCCATTTATTCCGTTCTCTAATGGTCAGGACCAGGACAGATCAGGAACTATTTGGGTGTTGGATCATTCTCAGCACTACAATCACACTATTGTAGTAGTGGTATGTTAGTGTGTGATGCGCTGGTCAAACACAACAGTGCTGCTGGAGTAAAAACACTGTGTTCACTCACTGTCCACTCTATTAGACATATAACATCGTATATACCCTGTTAAAAGACAGAAGCTCATCTGTTGTTGCCTAGTTTGTATTAGTCATTCTTTAATCCTTAATAAGTGCTCACAGGATGCTGGTGGACAATTTTGCCTGCTGCGAGTGTTTAAAACTTTGCTGTGTCCGATCCACTCATACCAGCACAACACACTGCAGTGGTAAGAATAATCCACCACCCGATCTGTGAGGGTTCTGACCATTAGAGAACAAAGTAAAGCGGACTAACTATGTAGAGAAACAGATGGACTACAGTCTGCAATTGTTGAATTACAAAGGGCTTCTGTATAGTCAGTAGAACTGATAAGATGGACAATTAATGTAGAAGCAAGGTGCACTAAATCTCTGCTGACAACAAAGACAAGATCAATGTTTTTCATGGAAGGTATTTATCAACAGAACCACTTTAATGGACAGGAAAAAAAAACATTACTATTTCAAGTCTATATTCCGCTAAACAATAAAATACTAGCTTCTGCTTTTCCCTGGTCAATAGTCTGCTTTAAGTATCCTAGCTACTTTCTACATTCCATGCATCATGTGGAGAAAATATTTTAATTAACCTCCTTAAAACAAAAGCCCCTTATCCATATAGAAGTAATGAAACAGAAAAGCTAAATGATGTGAGACATATTAGCCTCTTTGTGTCTAATGTAGCATTGTGTTCCTCACAATTATCCATCTTAATAAATTGCTGTTATTGTTTTGTTATGAATTAAGCTTATACCTTGTATAATTTGCTTTGTGACTATGGTGTGTAGCACTTGCCTCAATCTTCATGTTTAATTACAGCGTACTCTGTTCCTCTTACACCTTCCTGTTTAATTGGCTGACTCCTGTTTCCTTTTACTGCTCAGTGCATGGCTTGTGCTCTGTCTTAAATCAGAATTACCCTTAATTATCAATCGTTGTGCATCAGATTTGTTTACATTTGTTTAATATGTGGCTACAATGTGCCACCTGCTGAAATCCAAATCAGCTATCGTTGCATCTTGGGGTGCGTTTATATATGCGTTTTAATGAGGTTTACGAGGTAATGTTTATGAGGTAGCGTAAACCTCGTACACATGAATCTCTAACCCTTCTTTGTTCCCACCCGCTCCATGTTTTTTGTGGTGTGTTTCATGTATGAGAGTAAAGTTGACAGTTGTAAAATATGTGGCGATTGTTTTCCCATATGTGAGATGATTTGTTAAATGCATACTTTCAAAGCCATGGTAGTTTCATGAATCATGTGTGTAAAAGCCAATTCTACTCCATCACACCCAGCCTTTATGCACATGCGAACCATGGCTGTCCTACTGAGAATAATTACCTCTAGAGCAATGTGCTTTTGGGACTGCTTTAGGCTTTAAATTTTTTCCTGAGGACCGTGTGTTTAGTGTATGTGTAAAATCAGACCTGGGTCTTTTAAGTAGTAGCAGGTAGTTGTGATTCTTATAATTGTTCCCATTTATGCAAATACAATGGTACCTCACCTTACAGTGGTAACTGCAAATTTGTTTGTTGACCCATTTTGACTGGAAAAATGTGTCTTAGTTTTCGTTATTTGCGGTACTTGGCAAACTTAAACTTTTATGGGGCAAGTATGACTTGTTTCTGATTTACTTGAGACATGATTCAGATTTACAGAGAAGATCTCCGCTATTTTAATCTTGTTTTCTTTAATTTGACATATATCTTACTGGCTTGTGTGTGTGTGTATATATATATATATATATATATATATATATATATACACACACACACACACACACACACACACACACACACAGTGTAAAAGCTACCTGTGCGTCTGTACACCAGCACATCAGTAGGGCTGGACTTCCCTGCTGCGTTAATAGCTGTCAGCAAGACCTTCTTGCGCCTTGCCGGAATTGGGAAAGAGCAGTGTTGCTGAACTGTGACACACACATTCTTCCCCATTACTGAGACAGCATACGACACGTTCATGCTGTTGCCACGAAACTGCAAAGATGGCTGAAAAAACAAGATTGTGACAAACATCTGGCGGAGCACTGCAAAACTGTGGTTTTATCAAGGTAGTGAAGCTCTTAACAGTCATCATACAATTTTGAACTTTTACCCTCTGAAAACCAGTATAATGGAATGCATTCATTTCATAATGGAATACAAGTATCAAAAAATATCATGAAACTGAACTGAAAAAAACAAAAAAAGGAAATAAATGAAATAAAATTATGAAACTTACAATGCAATTTTCTGTAAGTTTTATTCCATAAAAACAACTAAATTCAAATTTTGGATGTGATGGGTGCGAGACAGGTTTTGCAACCATTTCATGACCTTTTGGATTTCAACCTTTGTAACTGCGTATCTGGAAAACTTTAAATGAACACTTTTAAGGCACATCTTAGAAGCCAGATATACCTTATTCTATTCTATTATTAAGTTCACATGCTGTCTATTTGCTATTATTATTTGCTAATTTTACTGCAGCTTTGTCTTGGTCTATATCTTATTATATATGTATAATTATATGTAGTGACAAAGGAGGCTCTCCTGTCTGGCCATCACTGTTTATTTACATTCCTTAAACCTTTAGCTTGAGGAACTGTTTCGTATCTGATTGGACCCACGGCTTTACTAACATATTTTTAGGAGGATTAAACCCTGACTCCAGTAGTTTTATTGAAGAATAAATAGAACTTTGTATTTTCTCTGTTTGTTTAGTCTATAGAAAATGTAAACCCTTAAGTATGTGGTAGTTCAGATGAACCAGTGAATTCAAAACAAATATGAGCATCTAAGGATTTTGAATCTTAAGCTCTGTTTTAGGAATGTAATTTAATGTTAAATATTTTACATGTGCTTTATTTGTTATTTGTTAGTGATGGCTTACATTACTGTACCTACGAAATCAGTCCATTTGTTTAAAAACTAAGCAAGAGAAGAAAATGTAATGTCTTGTCATCAACATACCACTGACACAGGAGTGACTGTGCTTGTAAAAAGAAAAAAAATGTAAAATCGATTAGTTCATAGAGCTTGTGGCTCCAATAACCAATCACCCACAGCTTTGGGAAGTGTTGTATTTGTTGAATTCTCACCTTCCAGAAAAGCTGAGCTGTCTGATGTCTGCTTCCTGGCTGCCCTTGTAGCTTCAGCCATGTGACCAATCTGCCAGTGGGAGCTGAAAAGAAATAGCTAATATAGGGCACATCAGTACATTAAAGCTTTTTTAATATACTTGTGCTGTCATTAGGTAAAGCTTTTAGAGACAACATAGCACATACTGTTCTTAACACCTCATATATGGCACTCTAAATAATGTATAGACAGAGAGATACACATGAATATAATAAACTACAGGAAAACAGAGGTCTACAAATATACACTGTATCATATAATTAAAAAAGTGTGTTCTTGTTCTCTTAAGAGTGCAGAATACAAATACATTTAGTGTATTTGTTAGTTAGTGTTTGCAGACTGAATTAGTGTAGATGTGGCAGAAGTGTAAATTCGGCATCAAGACCTTGACACCAAACTTTCTAGTTGAAACATGGTGAAAAAATGGTGGCTAAAACAAGAAACATTTTTTAATTCCCTGAACCCTGACCTTTTTGATTCCACTTCCGGTCATTAAAATGCATTTTGCTTTTATTTTTCTGGAAATAAGTAATTCATTTATTTTTATGCTATTATGCTGATTATATTGCTATATTTTGTAAGTTTGTAAGAGTGTGACAGAGATCGTATGTTAGGTTGTAAAACCTCTGAATTAACTACGTTTTCCTTGACCTACAGTCAGATGAGAGACCGCTTGATATGCTTCTACATCGAGCTGTTGCTAAGCAAATGCACTGTATCCATAAAATATCTATAATTTATACTTAAAGAGCGAAAGGCTGGAAAACTTGTCTTTAGAGTCAGCCTGAACTCATAGCAGTAGTGATACTGTTTTCTCATTCCTTTTGTGAGATTTCTGGGATAGATTTTGTTGGCTCTTCTATAGTTCTAGCCTTAGTCCTGCTGTGTTACGTGAATTGCAGTCAAAAGACTGGTCAGGGTGTTGTTGCCTTACATTGGGAACAATGGCAAAGTGGATTTTTATAATGGCAATTTTTTATCAATAAAATGAATGTCACATACATTTTTGTATTTGCAACAATAATTAAGTTTGGGAAAATTATTAAATAATTAATTAATATGTGTTTTTGTATTGCATCATGGCATGATTTATTGGTTTTATTAATTCCCAAACTATTTTATTTAGAGAACTGCATTCTCCAGGCTACACAGCTTTAGGTCTGGAGGACCACGTTGCATCATAGTAATTAAGTGAGTTAAAGTCAGGATCAATGTATATAAATAACTATTATAACATTAGACATTTTTGAAAGACAACTTTTCAACAAGCAAAGTTTCAACTTTTAACGAGCAGTCAAAAGTGACTGTGTAAAAGAAAAAAGATACATAAAAAAATACTAAAAGCTAAAATGGGGACCCCATCCTTCTCTGGTTTATAGCAGATAAGGCAAGGTTTTTTGTTAGTCTTTGTAAAGCTTAGTCATGTGACTTATGGTAAGAAAAGGGCCCAACTGCCAAAGCTTTGCAAAGTATATGCACATTTTTGCCATTTAAAATTTTCTATTTAAAGAGCAAAATTGCCTAAGGTTTCAGAAGCCTATTGGAATTTCTAGATGCCTAAATATAAGCATCATTCTCCATATGCCTTTTGATTGGCAGCAATGTTTTGTTCCTCAATAAATGAAATATTTATTCTAATTTGTTTTTGCTTCTGTTTATTTGTAGATAAAGAATAAATTATGTTTTGGGACAGTTTTATTAAAATCTAATACATTGACTTAAATGACACTGACTTATTATCATATGTGATGAGGTGATATGATTATTTGTTATTTCATGTTAAGAAAAGAACTCTGAATACCTTTAATGGGTGTGGTAGCCATTTTAGGTTGACTCCACTCACTCCATGGTCCACTGCTGTGATACCTTATCCTCATCTTGGATTCATACGTCCATCCATCTAGCAGTCCACATACCACTGTACTGTCAGGCATGGCTTTTTTTAAGATTACCTAATGGACACAATCAAATCAACTCACCTTAACATAAGACCATATCCTCTCAACTGGGCAGTCTGATAGGACACATCATGGTTTTTACTGATTCGATACTTTAGAGCCTAGATGTCTACTGCAATTTTAATCAACAGCTCTAGGAAAAGTTGTTCCAGCCAAGGCAACAATTAATCAATAACCTAGGCACAATTATATTAATCATTATTAATTCATTATGAACATGTGTCAGCTAATCTTTGCACATTAACTCTGACACACATGGAATTCATAATAAGATGTTTCTGAATGAACTGCATTTCTGCAATGACATATGTTATACTAGGAACTTAAGTGTTGAAATTAAGTTATAGTAAGTATTAGTACCATTTCCTTGTCCGTGTTATTGATTGGTTTAAGGTTTATCTCTATGAAGAAAGACTTTTTTATCCACTTCTGCGTCTCTGAGAGACTCCAAACATGCAGTAGGCAGCCGAACTTATCTGATCCAACCGCAAGAATCTTTGGAGCATCAAACTTAGCTGTAAAGGAAACAAATTGCATTAATCATGGGTGTATATAGACAACCAGTGAGAAATCACAATACCTTCGTGTAATTCAATGAAGTGCTGATCTAACCTGTTCCCACAGGGATCAGCACTAGCTCAGAGGTAGCTTTTCCAGCGACATTCTCTGCCACCACAGAAACTTTCAACTTGTTAAAAAAAATAAAGTTGGCACGTGGAACCATGAACGTATGCTCCTTAGCTGCTGGAGTATAAGTGAACCTCTGGTATGAATCACTGAAAAAAATCCAACAGAGTAGATGTTAAATCTGAATATAATTTAGGTGAAAGCCAGCAAAAGACAAGGTGATTATACAGGTACAATATAGATACCTGGTTTCTGTCTGGACGGTGTAATTTACTGTAATATCCTCTGTTTCCTTACCAGGGTCCCATTTACACGTCAAAATGTATGGGTCTGTGAGATTTAACTGGCAAGTCAAGTTCTGCGGGGCTGATGGAGGATCTTTATAAAGAAATTAGACTGCAAATTAAAAATTAGCTACAAAAATGAACTACAACTTTTACCTTGCATCTTTATATATAGTAAGTAAATCTGAGCTCATATCATTCCTTTGCTTAGCAGCTTCTAACAGTAATTGTATGGAAAACCATTGTTATTTGTGAAATGTACAACATAAACACAAGGATCGTAAAGTAAGCATTTTTATCTTGTGAATCGTTCCAATTAATAAACCTGAAAGTTTATGACTGATAATTGGGATACTGTTAATGTGTTTTTGGCAGTCAAGTTTCAAACATTCAACATTAAAATACTGTGTTATGTTAATTGGTCTATATATAGTATACCAATGTAAGTGACTATTCATGTGTGTGTGCGCAACTATGCTCTGTGATGAACCCTATGGTTGGTTCCTGCCCTGTGCTTTGGCTCCCCATGAGACTGAATTTAATTAAGCAGAACTGGATTATTGAAAATGAATGAATGAGTGATGAGTAGTGTTAAATCCCAGCTGCCAAACCCGCTAACAAACAAAAGGCTTCATACCAAATTGTATACTGTGTACTACATAGCGTGTCAGAATACCAACAACACCATCCGGTAGGACACAAATTTGACATACTAATTAGAACTGTTGTATGCAGTTTGGAGCACTGTCAAAATCTTGTATACACAGTGTAAATTTAGTTTTGGCAATTATTTGCCACATGGGGCACATGACTTGGCACTCACCACAGACCTAGCTCCCATGACCCAAGCACTCTGAGACTCTGAAACATTTGAGATGGAAACTCAAAGGATGAACCATTGTTGCTGATTCAATGTTAAATAAAGAGGCAAATCCAATTCATATGTGTATATACAATATCTCACAAAGGAGAGAGTACACCCCTCACATTTTTGTAACTATTTTATTATATCTTTTCGTGGGACAACATTGAAGATATAACATTTTGATACAATGTAAAGTAGTAAATCTACAGCATCAAAATAACTTAACACTGAGTAATGGCTAAAACGTGAGTACATCCCTAAGTGAAAATGGCCAAATTATGCCCAATTAGCCATTTTTCTTCCAGGGACTCGTTAGGTCTCAGGCGTGAAAGTGGAGAAGGTGTGTTAAATTTGTTATTACTGCTCTCATAATATCTTATATTGGTCACTGGAAGTTCAACATGTCTCCTCATGGCAAAGAACTCTCTGAGAATCTGAAAAAAAGAATTGTTGCTCTATATAAAAATGGCTTAGGCTATAAGAATATTGCCAACACCCTGAAAGTGAGATGTACCATGGTGGTCAAGACCATACAGTGGTTTAACGAGACAGGATTACATGAACCATGAGCTGTGTCTGATAAGACCACGATCAATGTATTTGGTTCAGATGTCAAGTATGTGTCTTGCCTACAGTCAAGCATGGTGGTAGGAATGTCATTGTTTGGGGCTGCATGAGTGCTGCTGGCTGTGAAGAGCTGCAGCTCATTGAGGGAACCATGAATAGATGAATGTACTGTGACATACTGAAACTTGGCCTCAGGGCACTATTCCAACATGATAATGACCCCAAACACACCTTCAAGACAACCACTGCCTTACTAAAGAAACTTGGGGTAAAAGTCAAGCATGTCTCCAGACCTAAACCCTATTGAGCATCTGTGGATGAACGCAAGGTCTCTTTGGCCACAATTTGGGCATTAGACTGACTACATTGTGTCATATCTTCAGTGTTGTCCCATGAAAATATAGAATAAAATATTTACAAAAATATGATAGATGTATTCACTTTTGTGAGATACTATAAAAGCAAAGGTGGAGATTGATAAAGCTATAGGTTTGTTGGACTGTGGTGGTGCAGTGGTTAATTGTCAATTGTCACTGTCGTATGCTTGAGCAAGGCTACTTGAAAATGAGAAATCAAATGTAGACACAATCAATTGTAAGTTGTTCTGGATAGAAGTGTCTGCTAAATGATTGAATGAAAATATAACTATATACCCAAAAAACATTCAACTGTAACCTCACCTCACCAGAGGTGGAATATGAACAAGAGTGCCTCAGTGGTGATCATACTGAGTCACATTTACATCATTTAGCAGACACCCTTATCCAGAGCGACTTACAATTAATACAGTCTTACAGTCCAAGCAATAGTAGGTTAATGGATTGTTTAGGGACCCAACTGTGGCAGCAGTAGGATTTGAACTTTGGACCTTCTGGTCCATAGTCCAGTACCTTAAACACTAGGACACCACAGTCCCACAGTCTCACAGTGGATCATATTCTGCCTCCTCTGATGTGATGTGTTCTGTCTCGCCACCTTGCTCTTTGGGTGATGGGGATTAGGTCAGTGATGCGCACCAAACCAGGGTTGTCCCCATGTGACATTCTATAAATAAATAAATGACACCCCTCCAAAAACAATGCAAATTAGCAATAATACATCATTTATTAGTAGTTGGCTGCAGAGCATGTTGTTTGGGGATAGCACATGGTTTTTTAGAGACAGTTGTTCTTCCATGTGGGTCAGACTTGAGCTTTTTTTTTGACTATTTTCTTGGATGTTAAAAAAAATCTAATAATTTTATGGTTTACAATAAGAGGACATATGTACTTTACCTATCAGCTCAGTAATGATCTACTGATGAGAACACAGAGTATGAGCAAACCCATTCAAAAAGTCCTTACTTGCTGTTTTGATCGTAACACCGCCTACTATGTTGCAGTTATCCTGTGAGCAAACCAAACACTCCAATTCTGCTTGGCTGTCAGTGAAGTTGGATATGATGATTTCATAAACTTTCTTATCCTGGCTTCCTTTACTACTGTAGATTAAAGCAGAGTTGTGACTCCACTTCACTACAAAGTCTTGGTCTTTTGTAAGTGGACACTCTTCTGTAATGTGGCAGGAGGCTGTGACTGATGAACCAAAAGGGACCACTTCATATGGACTGCGCACATCAGCACATGGTGATGCAGAGACATCTATGATGAAATAATAATAATATATAAACTTATTGCAGATTCTGTCTTGTAATCACAAACAGTCTGTATAATAAAACATATTTTGCATTAAAAAGCTGCCATTCTGGTAATCACGCTTATTTTTATGTGTATTCTGAATGCAATGCCTTTGGCAACCTTCTGAAGTCACAATGTAATACTCAGCAGAAAACAAGGTAAGACATGATGAAAATAATGTCAGTAAATTATTAAACAGTAATAAATGTGTTCAGTTGAAGCTTAAATCGTGCCCTTGTATAGCTGCGTAGATGATTTTAATTAAAAACTATATCCTTATGGTCAATTATAAGCCAGCAAAACTGAAACAAAAAAGCTAGCAAACTGTTGGATGGAACTCACATTATTATTGGAAAAGAAAGTAATAATAATCATACTAATGATAGCAAATGGCTGTCCTGGCCTAGTGGTTAAGGTACTGGACTATGGACCAGAAGGTCAAGCATTCAAATCCCAATATATAGGCCCCTGGGCAAGTACAATTGATCGACCCACAATTGGACTATAAGGCTGTACTAATTGTATGTTGCTCTGGATATGGGTGTTTACTAAATGTTGCAAAGTATAAGTAATAAAGTTTTTGATTTGTTTTATTAAGCTTCTTGGGGAAATATATTTGTTTAATAATGCTTTGGGTTGGGTACTTCCCAGATGATTAAGAAGATCTCATTATTGTTTTTTTTTTTTTTTACAGAAAAAAACACAGAACGTCTAGCAAATGAAACAAAAGCCTAATATAAATAGAATTAATCATCATGAGTAAAATACTTGAAAGATAGAGAAAAAATAACAACAACACAGTTAGTTACTACCCTTCCCCACCCTACATGTTGTGAAACATGCATTGCAATACATGTTCTCAAGAATATGCCTGTTTCAAAATGTATGATGAAATACCATTGTCGTAAATGAATATTTACGCTTAACCAGAAGAACATTTTTCAATAAGATTAAGTTCAATAGGAAAATAGGACAGAATTAATTTACTTAATTTATTTGAACTTGAACATGTTGTTATACATTTTAACTTTAATCTCTTTAATTAATTAGGCTGATATAACAAATACAACATTGGCTATGACACTACATAATCAAAAAGTGAATCAAAATAAAAAAAAAATCCAAAAAATGATAACTATTGAACTAATAATCTAATCATCTAGAATAGAAAATAAAGTATTTGAAAAAGAATGAACTGTACCTGACAGGGATGAATACATAATAGTCCAGAGTACAGAGTGTACAGAGGTCCAGCGAAGCACCATGATGGAAAATGTCTGCCAAAAATTAATTTTGTTTGGTCATTGAGTTCTGTGTATACATTTGTTTTACTGCCATAACATTTAATAAAACTGATCGAAATAGTAAAACAAGAAATGCAAAAAAAACCTAATACTAATATTAAAATAAGTATACTAAGATAGTTTATTGAAGAAGATCATGATGGCTTTAAGAACCTTAAAAGCTGCTTAAATGACTTTAATACACCCACATGTGCTCTTTAGTCACACAATCTGACTAAAGAAAACATGCACATATTTAAAATAGGTAGTTCTTAGGCTCTAAATTTTTTATAATGCCAGTTTTTAGCATTTACATGCATAATGTAAAGTATAATTTAAATACAAACAAAGACTTTTAAAGCCTCATAAATAAGATCAAACTCTACAAAATAAACGAATAAATACACAAAGTAACTTAAATTACTTAAGTATGGGAAATATGAAAAAAGTGACAAGAAACATACATGTACAAGGCAGTGTACAGTGTGAATCCTCTCCAGGAAGGCAGAAAATGTAAGTAGGTAGATCACATGAACCCAAGTCTGGCTGCCTGTGAACACTTCTGTAGTTTCATTCCCTCTGTGTACATGACTTGTGGTGAACCGTTTGCTCCATCCTGAGCCACACAGGCCCAGCAGATCAGGAAATGTCAACCTGTTGTGCAACTTGCTGATTACAGCAGACATTTATGCTATTCTTCTAGCCATCCAACTTACAAATCTGCCTGTTACGTATGTTTGACACTTTCTTGATGTCATTCCCTTGTGCAAAACAGTATAATTTATTATGGCAGTGTTATACTTAAATTATATACATACTGGTTTAGGTATAGTTGATAAGACACTCCATGGTTAATCAACTGGTAATAATCAGTAAATAAATAAATCTGTCTATTAGTGGTGGATGATTCTCAGCACTACAGTGACACTGTGTTAATATGTGTTGAACTCAACACACCCTTGTGGATTAGACACAGCAGTGCTGCTGGAGTTTTTTCAGCACCTTGTAGGCAGTGTTCTGTGCGCACTGATGGAGGATTATAGGATGACTGACAAGCTGTGCAACAGATGAGCTACTGTCTCCGACTTTATATCTTCAAGGTGGAACAATATAGCAGATGTGTCTGATAGAGTGCACAATTAGTGAACACTGATATGTCTAATTCATTTGCACTAGCAAAACACACATACTACGACACCAAATCAGTGTTACTGCAGTACTGAGAATGATCTACCATACAAATAGTACCTGATCTACGGTGGTCCTGAAAATTAAAGAAAAAAGCAAAGTAGAGAAACTGATGGTCCTCATATGTGAGAATAAATAGCACAATTGAGTGGGTCCCTGACCACTGTTTCTATTACTATTTGAACATACTGTTCTGTACAGAAGAGGTTGTAAGTGCCCTATTTCTACATTGTATTTAGTGTAATCTTGTATGGTTTAGGATGTAGGATGTGATTGAGGATGCTGTTGTCACAGTGACTATAAACTGAGATGTTTAGACAAATTCTACTTGTGTCTATTTGAAAGGAAATGGAATCTGACATATTGTAGTAAAAGGTAGCTGAACTCTTTGCTGTTACTAAATGGCAAAGAATTTGGGGGCATTTTTAAGCAGAACACCTCACTTTGGTTAAAATATTGTGATTGGCATATGCTGGTCAGCATATATTAATAAAGTGAAATAGATGGACTGAGTATACAACACTAAGTTGTACTAGCTAGAGCAGACAAGAAAATATTTTTAGTTTATAAGTTAAAATGTTATTTTTCAAACCCCTGGAAATTTACAGTCACTCCAACACCATCAAACCCTGTGGTAAACAGAGAAATGTTTCCTCCTCTGCTTGTGTGCGCAATAGTGTGTGAATGGTAGAACGATTCCAATGTTGAAGTCATACTACAATCTATTCTTATCAGCAGCGTACATAAAGGCATTCACTTCTCTGCATTTGCTTTTCAGCATTTCTTCCCATTGCAGGGGCTAATTGCCTGTGGCTTCTAAATGTGCTTTGCAGCCTGCTGAGGAGAGAACAGTTATTATATTTGTAGTGTTTTTTTTGGTAACTGCCTGGCATGTTGCTCCAGCACAATGATTTAATGTGCCTCTGAACACAAATGAGACTGCCAATTTCTCATTTTCCATTAAAAAACCTTCTGTTTTCCTTCTCTCAATTTGCCTTCATGCATTTATTAACTGAAAAGTTATCATAATGCAAATATGACAAACCGTTACAAATGATTACATATAGTTATAGTGTTTTTAGGATTTCTGCTGCCACACATTGCTTTGTTTGTTTCCATGGAGTGGATTATTTCAAGAAAATAATGTCATAAGCGAGGCAGGAAATGGATGTTCTTTTATAAATGGCTAGTGTATTAACGTAGCATGTCTGCAAATTCTATATATGCATCCATATGAAAAATGTCCCTCAACATGTAAAAATTCACTGTTTTTGCATTTTAAAAAATGAGCTAGTACCATTACAGCTCTCTGCTTTTAATAAATATTAGCTTTATTTAAGGGTGTGGAAGAATGCATTAATATACCAATATAGTAGCCTACATGCTGCTAATCAATAAAAAACAGTTGCATTTATCGCCATTGTACTTAAGCATTAGTATAATTATGTAATTAGTCAGATACCTGGCTTGGATAAATGATTAGCCCCTTTAGAGTAACCATTATAAACTTGCTCACGTACAACCAATCACCTTCTCGATCACACACTAGTTATGTGGCTCTGAGATTCACACCCAGTGTATGAATTTGATTTAAAACAGACATAGTGCAAACAATGTGACAAGCTAACAGACAAGAATGAACTACAACTAACAGAGATCCAACAAACAATGCTAATAGAACACGCTAGCACTAACAGACAATGGGCTAAAACAAGACTATTAACAAACCACAAAACCATGAAAAGATCGGCGAGAATAACAAACCAAAAACCAGGAGGCAGGATAAATGAAGATGTGTTAAAATGCAGACAATAAAGTGCACGTGTAGGGGAGTATTTATAGGGAGTGCACCATAGGCTGTATATGATCAGCCTGCTGTGGAAGGCAAAACAGTTCAGAGAATAGTGTAATGTAAGAAAATGTCGGAGGCAAACGTGGATGCAGGACAGGTAGCGGGTTTATTAACACACAAAAGCCAGCAGAAAACATAACAGAAAATAAAGTAGGGAGCGGCCGGGGCGCGCGCGCGTCCACGCTTCGGGCAGCCTACCAAACGTAAAGCTTCGTGCCGTATGGCGCCCGAAGCAACGCTTTAAACAGCCACTAAATCTGAAACAGGTGGCTGTGATGAGTGTATGAT